>DWJZ01003810.1:0-16334 GCA_018249125.1 Asbolis capucinus | reverse complement strand
TAATAATTAAAAGTACTTTTTTTTCTCCCTGAACATGTAATTTTGCAGTAATTTATAGGGTGCCTAATACTTTTGGCAAGGCTGTATATGTAGATGGGAATGGTTTCGGCCAGTATTTTGACTTGCGTAGTCAAATCGTATTCAAAATGATTTTACTACAGTTTGTGGAGAATATTGCATCATGTATTATAAGTATCATCGCTCTTCGATGTACAATTTTGTGAAAATATTTGATGACAACACCTTTTGCAAGGATGTTAGATTAAGTCATATATAAAATTTTTAATATCAAATAAATACGAAGTTGCTAAAATAAATCATGTGGTTTTATGAAAACAATGCCCTCTCATTAGCATATCACCGTTTCACAGTAATGACGAATACACTAATGCATATTTTTCCTTAGTTAGAAAATATTTAGTGAATGGTCACTAACGATCTTGTGAGGTGATAACGATTACGATTAGATAACGAATTAGAAAGAAAATAATGCTGAGACCAACTTTGTTTCTATGCTAGTTAGTAAATTATGAATTAGCACATTGGGTCGAGCGTAGTCGAAGTCGATTTGACACCAAACTCGTCGTTTTTGTTTTGACGGTTTCGTTTTTGATTTGCTGGTTCTGGCTCTTGAGCGAACGGGTTGCGACTACATTAACAATGATCGTTCAATGTATTACTTGTCGGAGGCATTTGAAGCCGGTTTTTTTTAATAAAATTGATTATTCGATCGATTATAAACAAAATAAGCCGAACGGCTATGAAAAATATGAATAAGTATACGTTAATAAAATAAAACAAACTAAATTTCTATATGCATTTTATTGTTTGTCTATTTACATCTTACAAAAAATATTGCAATTATTATGACATACGAGAAGCACAAAAAACAAGTGTATTATTTGTCATGTATGTAAAATTGTTGAATTCGATAAATTTTCCTTGAAACATTCTTTATATTGTAAAGGTTCTTACACACTATAACATTCTACTTCGTAAACATGTTGACAGGTTGTTATTTATCAAAGCATTGTCGAAAATAATATACTCATCATCATAAATTAGATAATATTTGTGACTGCACACCGCAATATTAATTTCCATCACAGATGGAGTTTGTGGCGACGTTAAAGTATTTATTTACATAATATATTGTTTTTCCCTATCTACAGTAAATCTATTGGTATTGTCGATGACAACGACGTCCTATAACGGAATTATTCCGGGCCCTGTGCAGGACCAGCTGCAGGTGTCTTATGGCACGAGGAACCCTTTATAAATGCTATTAGTACTTTGGATCTGCGTTCCTAAACTTTACTCTTAAACGAACATCTACTAAGGCTAATTACACACCGATTACATAACACAAGACTGCACTAGTTTAAGAGAAATAGTACTATAACTGAAGAACTTACAATAAATATATCCTGGCGTAGTCTAAAGTAGCTCTCTGGGACCGACATCGTAATGGTTCATATAAAAGTTAATGTACCCCCAAAATTGTAGTTGTGTTTTGTGTTCTACCGGACCCGTAGCAGAAAAAAATACTAATGAGATACTAAAATGATCTACGAGGTTTCCTATTTATATATAACACGGCGCGCAGGGTGCGTGGGATGCTACTTCTTCCTCCAGGGCTCGTCGGCCTGCATGTTCACATCCTGCGGGTTCAGCAGTCCCGCCTCCACGCACGATTTACAGCAAAACCTGCATACAAGTACATTGTTAATAATATATTATTAGTCGTTTGTTTTTGAGTGGGGGCACAGGGTATTCAGAGTGGACAGACCAGATTTATTTTTTAATGCAAAGTAAATACGATGTAAATCTCTCCACCGACCCGCTTTGGAGCAGCGTGATTGGAGTAAGCTCTCGGCCACTATACTGCACACACCTCTCCAGTTTCCAAGAAAGGACAGTTTCCTTGCCTCCTGGCCCCATAGTTCGGTGAACCAATGAGGTCACCTAAATGATGGTCGGTCTTGGAACTCTGTTTCATGTTATTGTACCTAAAATATATCAGACTTCGTAGAAGTGCGTAACGTTACCTGGAGTAGTAAAGATGGTTGCAGTATCTGCTGCGGACGATGAGCGGGCAGTTCGCAAAGAATGGATTATCAGTACACTTCGGTGAAATGTAGACCCCTGGGACAAAACACAACAAATTGTAATTAACAATACATTTTAATAATACATGTTGAAACAGGAATAGAGATGGGACAGGTCTAGAAGATTGTATCGTTAACTCTTGCTAGCGTAAGTTTTATAGCCGGCTGATTCTTGTTTTCAATGGGATCGGAATACAATCGAAAGCTAACGATTTAAGAACTGTTGCCAGTTATTATTTTATTTCTTTTTGCATACATAGGAAAGAGAAAGAAACAAAGAAAGCGGAAGCGGAAAGCTAAAGCAACTGTGTTCAAAAGCGAAAGTTACTGATCCCAGATACACCAACAACATATCACTTCAGGACAGATGACAGAAAAAGAACGGAAAGGAGGACGACTGAACGGACGGAGGGGGAAAAAGAGGAGAACTGACTCCCAAGCTCGCAGCTGGATCACGACGAATCGTTTAGTGGCTGATTCAGGCAACAGGGTTGTAGCCAGTCAGACGGGCTTTAAAAAAGAAGCCCTAGCACAGCTGACTTCTGTACACCTTTTATGACACCTTAATACGCCAGCATGAGATTAGAGTTCGTATTCTAAGCCGCCCCAAAACAGCTGAGCTTAGTGTTTTCCACGGCAGAAGATAAAAGGTAGAATCGGCCGGCAGTGTACATTACAGACTACACAAATCATGTTATGGTGTTTGAAATAACGTTGAAAGCTAAGCATTATGATACCTTGTACTGTGATTCGCACGAGAGAGAAGTGCGAAGAGTAGGCGTTGCTGGCGTGGCAGCCGTACTCGCCGCTGTCGCTAGTGTCAGCTTTGGCGATCGTCAGTCGCGCGTCTGAAAAATACCGACAGATGAGTTACATCACTACGTCATACATCATAATTTATATAATGTTGTACTTATGTCGTAAACTCTCAGATTAAATATTGCTATTATTATTTTGAAAGCGTTATAAATAATAATTAGGTCACGGGAAGTCGCAACTGCCTACATTCGCGCCTAATATGTAGTTGTTGGTATCATCAAGCATTGTCTTCTAAGCAGAGTACGTCTTATGTTATTAATATATTACAGGAACATTATCGTAGTAGCTAAGAAAATCGTGACCTGGCTTATAATTTAGTATTTATTTTTTATCCATTGATGCTCTCGCAAGCTCTTAGGCGCATAGAAGATGGACTTTCGATAAAAAACCGGACTATAGATACATTGCTAGCATCAGTGTTCCCGTTCAATCACAATGTAATTGTCTTCAAGGCAGGAGTCAATAGGCTATTACTAAATTAGGGAGCTTTATCATATAAGACTAAATCACCGCTTACCATAATAAGGTGGGGTAGTGGGTCAAGTAAGTAATTAATTTATAGAAAGTAAAAAAAGGTACAAAATTCCGGAGATTAAAAAAAATGATTAAGGTACAAAATTAATATTTTTAAAATTAAATAACGTTCATAAATTTGGGGGGTTTAATTTGTCGTCTGTACGTACCGGTGGGCGTGATTCTGTCGGTGGGCAGAAGTCGCACGGAGTCCTTGGTCCAGAAGACATCAGGAATCGGGTACCCATCCACATCGCAACGGATGTTGATTTCCGAGCCGGCCTGCACCGTCGTGCGGTCGGTCTGTATGCGCGTCGTCACCGGCGCTGCATCAATTTAAACCGATTGCTTTAGATGCATACTTTAGACATTAATTATCATTAATTGAAACCGTTACTCACCTCTATATATACTTCATACCTAATTACTTTTCCTAATAAACTTATGGCTTTGTATTTTCTCATATTAAAATAAAATATTTACATTTACTATATTTTTTGAATACCCAAATTATAAAATGAAAATCTATCTTAAAATATCTTTAAATTTAAATCATATATTTTTTAATTTTTACTTACAAGTTTTCCGAATTATGTAATTATTATTATTATCCGAAATATTTAAATTGTCAAGTCAATTACGAATTACTATAGATACCTACATTATAAATTTGCCAGGTATTGAGTAAGATAAGTAACTGGAACAAATGAGGCATTCCTATAGAAATTTATTTATAATCTGTGTCCTATTCAAAGTATTCACGTAGCTACTCTAGCGAAGGTACCAGCCCGTTACTCGAATAAAATAAACAAAGTCCAAAAATAACCTGCAATGTGCAATCAGTTTATGAAATAACAATGTTTTGGATGCTTTAACCTACATCGGAATTTCCTCTACTTCCAAATTAAATAACAAACAAATATTTGACCAGGTATAGCGTATAGATTATGCTAAGTTGCTCCAATATCCGTTGGTGAATGTATAAGTGGGTAATTACAACAACCGTAGCTTCACCTGTCCACCTAAGCATGGCAGCGCTCAAGAATTTTTGCCACTACCGGTTCATTCACTCGTCGAAGCTTAATTCAGATCACTACGAGGACAGGATGCAAGGCGCTCGGCTCTGAGCCCTTCAGCACCCCGAGCTATTAGTGTTTTATTACAGATGAAATACACCGATATTTACAGTCACGCGTCAGGCTTACTGAGTTTCTCGTGGCATTATCATTAAAAGGTGAAACATCACAAAACACTCACGACCTGGTATCTCTGTCACAAAAATAATAGTTCCGGCAAGGAATCAAATATGCAGGACATAAATCACAAAATTTGTGACAAAATTGCATATCAATAGTGTACTTACCTGACAAATTTTACCTTTAAAACCATAACCAAACAAATCCCATTGTACCAGCAGGTACCCATGCACTAAAACTAATCATGCTCATGCAGCATATGCACATGATAAATATGAAATTAAGCGTGTTCTATAGACCCATCCGATCTTACCACTGAAGCCGGGGAATTGAAAGCTGAATGACGGAGCCATTGTTGTGGTGGTGATAGCCTCTGTGGTCGTCTCCGTGGTGGTGGGCGGAGTGCTGGCCTGCTCTTCTAACTCAACTAGAACCGACCACTCCGCGGCCTTGCCTATGCCGTTGTACGCGTTGCAGATATATTCTCCCAAGGCTTCCGGAATGAGGCTCCGTATTTGGAGGATGTTCCCTCTGGCCTCGTAGAGATCGCTGCTGTAAGGCACCATGGGTCCGTTGCGGCCGTGGTACCAGTAGATGCTGGGGGGCGGGTACCCGTAGGCCAGGCAGCGCACGTGCACCGGGCGGCCCAGCTTGCCGCGCACCACGGCCCGCGCCGCGCCTGATATTCCCGCCTTAACCTCCTCCGCATCTAGTCCTCTCTTTGTTAGTCACCATATCTATCGTTGGTTGTGGAACTTGTTTGCCCAAGAGATTGGTGCTCGCAACATTGACAGTAAAGTAACAGCAAGTAATTATTGATCTGTTAAAAAACCTCTAGTAGGTATTTAAGTAGAAGTTTATAATTACTTATTTGGGCAATTAATTACTTATGTTATTAAAACATGGCACTTGCTAGATACTTAACAGTCGAGTAATATAAGGTGTAAAATGTTAGGGGAGGACTCAACCGTGTGCAGGACATTCCACTAATTATAATGTTACACTAATGTACGAACCCAAATTATTATAAAATATAATGATACTGTGATTTACACTCTTGGTACTTTTAAAAATAAATATGAAATCTTAAAAATGTTGCCTCAATTCTAAAACGATTCATTCAATAAAAAAAAATGTCATTCACATTAAACTAACATCATAGGTTCTTGTTATGAATACATTTTTGAACAACAACTAAGAAAAGAGACTCCGACTGTTAATTTATACAAAATTGTTTTAAGACTAATGAATTAAGCACCAAAAGTGTTTAAAATTCACATCTAACAGAGCCATCACCTGCGTGGGCGGCGGGGAACAACAGCACTCCTACGATCGCAGCCAGACGCAACATATTCACTTCGAGTTCCGAATACACTGAAACAGACGCGCCGCACCACTGGCGGGGGCGTATCACCTCGTATATCTACTTATGCCACGATAAAATACTATCGACTGCAAAATTTGTTACAGCGTTAAATTATATACGAGCAATTTTGTCAAGATAACTATTACGTACAGTTAATTTTAACATATGCACAATAGTAGCCCTTGTCGGATGTCAGAAGTACAACGCCTCACTGTTTTGTAAAACCATGCTTAACATTAAAAGAGATAAGTAACAAAAAAAAGCTTATCGACGTTTGCCAAGTTTGAACGTTGTTTGTCGCCTAATCGTTCGGCAGATGTTATCGGAGGAGGTCAGAGGGGCACATTTGTTTACATAAGATAAACATTTGTTAATGTTATCTAACGGAGATGTCAAGATCGCGCTAATGACACATTGAACTCGCGCTTTCTAATCTAATTATCAGCTATTTATCAAAGCAGACCCCTTTCATTGGAAGAAACTAATTGGTAGGTATAATGTTAGTATTTAGAATAAGAATTGTACCTAACACAGAACAAACACTCAATATCTAGCCCTGGAATGCCATACCTACTCGTATGTAATTAGCACACCTGCTGCCAAATTACTCAGCTGACAGAAAGTTACCTATTTTGCGATAATATAATGACAAATTTTATTCTCATATTTAATGATTTATTATGTTTATATGGCAATAGTAAATTAATGAATACACTCACAGCTTTTTAACTATCAATAGTTCCTACTTCGTGAATAAATAAATTCCTAAAGCATCATTTAAATTGTGTTTATTTCAAAGCAACTCTTCTTCAAATAAAATAAACGACCAAGTATTTGAAGTCACGCGCAATGCCATTATTCGTAGGCAACGATGTAAATTCAGCGTACAGATCTGAAATATTTTTTCTTCCAAATTTACTATACCTTTAAGCCAGTTTATCTGTAACCCATAAAGGTTTTTAGACATATTTTTCTACTATTTTCTTACCGTGATAAAAATAATAAATATTACACATTATAGCGCCTTATACCACAGTAGTTAGTTTTAAACCGAAAATCCAGTGCTTTTTCATTTAATTTAAAAGATAATACTTACCGTACTAATTAAGTTAATTTATATCACTGCCAGATAGAGTCATCCGGGACTGAATATTCTTCTGTTTTAATATAACTAGCACTGAATGAATATGAAACCGCGTTATCATAATTAAATTGTGTCAATAAAGGTTATTAACACTCGCAACATACATTGATGTGGAAACACTATACTTTTATAATTAAATTGGTATCTCGCGACGAGGTTTCAGTGTATGTATATAACAAAATACGACTGTGCGACGAGGCGTGCCGTTGTTCCTATATAAAAGATGGAAGAGAAAAAATGTGTAATATCAAAATGCAAGAAAAATTTAATTCAACTAACTAAAACCAAACCAAATTAATAATTAAATAAAGAGCTCTGCACTATTTCTCAATTAATAATTTTTTTTTAATATTAGAATTTGTCATATTGAGTCCATTTTCATTAATATAATAATGAACTAATCCAATGTCCAAGCAACTAGATGTAATATTTTAGTATTTTACCCAAACCAAAAACACAGTTAATAATCACCAAAACTGTCGAATGTTTCGGTTAAGTGCTGCTAAAAAACCAAAGCAACTCTGGCAGCCACCGAGAATCTACACTCAGTACAAACTTGATCTGGAATTTGCACTGAGTATAATTCTGTACACTGTTGTCATCTTGTCCAAAGTTGTACACAAAATTAATCATGCTGTGTTTATCTACTGTATAATATTGTTCAATGCATTTTGTCAAATATTAGAAATATAGTTTAAAAAATAACAAATTCTCAGGTGATAATTTAATTTGGACCAACTTATGTTTAACTATACAACGTGAGAAACCATGATTACTGGTTTTCAGTGTAATTTGTATTTTTAGTCTACAAATACACATATTAACTCAAGTAACATTCTTCTTAAACATCTGTATCTGAATACTGAAATCGCGTAGACAAGATTTGGAACAAGACGAAAACAACAGAGTATCTATCAATTAGCTAAGTATATCACTTGTACCTTAGCGTTTTAGCTAATATTATTTTAATGGCATTGCTTCATTTACCGGTGACGACGAGGTGTACTTCCCGTGAGGTGGAGCCGAGCTGGTTGGTGCCGACACAGATGTAGACGCCGGAGTCGTTGCGGTATATCGACACTATCTCCAGAGCACCGTCCGACAACAGCCGGTATCGGTCTCGGTCACTCTCGATCTGTCCATCAACATCCAATATTCGATACATTCGACAGTATAGGGTTTCTAAATAACCTAATAACCGAAGCGTTCATAGCCCGGCGGTTAGTATGAATTGTGGTCGGTATCAGGATGGGTGACAAAAAAAAACACGACCACTTATGTGGTTCGGAGGGCACGTGAAGCTTTTGGTCCCGGTTGTTACCGTTAGACAATTGTTAAGCCATGTCGGAGGCCTTCAGATGGTATAAAAACTTCCGACAAGTGGGTTGGCCATTAACTCCTCCACGAATCCGCATTGGAGCAGCGTGGTGAAGTATGTTCCAATCATCCTCAGTATGAGGAAACCCGTGCCCAGTAGTGGGCCGTCAATGGGTCGAAATCTAGGGTGCCTTTTTGATGATCTATGTTTCGGCGCAATTTTGGTCCCGCTACATTATTTCGACCCTTTGATTGAATTTTTTACACTTAGAATATTAGGTACATGAGGCGTCTTGTAGTTATTTTATTTACTCATTACTTAAACGGTGATAGTAATGTATTAGCTGGTACCGACCGTGATCTCCCCGCGTCGCCAGGTGATGCTGGGCGGCGGGTTGCCGTGGAAGATACAGCGCAGCGTGGCCTTGCCGCCCTCCGCCGCGCTCACCTCGGGCAACGTCTCGTTGTTGGCCACCGGAGCATGAGGCAAATCTGACATAAAACCACATTCATATACTGCACTAACTGCTGATTATCTAACACGACTGCGTCATAAGGTATATGTTGTCTACTCATTTGTCAATTTATTTTATTAAATTCATAAGTAACATAAGTGATAACTAATCAAATAATAATATAGCAAAACTTCTGATTCTCTCTGATTCAGTACACAGGCTTGTGGCAACCGCGTTTGTCTCGACACATACCAGCTCACTTGAAACGTGGGCTGGTGTTCTGTTTAGTTTGTTTCAAACGCCAACACAACTCGTTCCATAATGTCGTAATGTATATAATTAGGTTGATCGTAGAATATTTTTTAACATTTTCATAGTTCGTTGGTAATTCAACGTAGATGTAAAAGAGGATATTCAAGCGGACAGTTTTTTGTGTTAAATTATAGGATGCGACATCTATTGTATTCTAGGTCGAAGATTTTGACTGACCTGGAGTGTAGGTGGTGGTGGGTGGGGTGACCGGCAGCGTGGTGGGGAGCGGCGACACACAGAGCCGCTGGCAGCCGCGCGCGCAACACTTGCCGACGCCACGACAATCAGCGTCGTCGTAACACTCGGGTTCGCACGACGTCGTACCGTTCGCCGCCATCTCCGGGCACCAGCCGCTCTTATTCACTGTTCACAATGGTCACTATAAATACCTTAACAATAATTACCAATGTTATGACAAACTTTATGCTTCTCCTGCAATCCATGTTGGTGCAGAGTGGTCGAGTATGTTCTAGGCTTCGTCAGTATGACGAGATGAGAGAGAGAGAGAGAGAGACGAGAGAGTTGTGTGCTATCAATAATTTGAAGACATTGGCATGCAATGGACATGCTATTCTATACAAAGGTAGAGCATCTTTGAGAGATGGTTTGCTTTTGACATTCTTGGTGGAAGACTTGGCATAAGGATTCCATTCTTACCATTGGTGAATCTGGCGACTGTCAGTTGTCAATACGGCGACTGTCAGTTGTCAATATGGCGACTGGCAGCTTCCGAAATTTTGTGGAAACAGATTGAAAACAATTGTGGAATACCAATGTGCACCGAAAACAACACAGATTCGGCTCCGGGCAGATATGTAAGTAACCGATAAATATTCTCCAGTGCTGAGTATACTAATGTCGTACTGCAGTACACAGAAACGTAGTGCAAAGGTGTAACTTGGTGAGATATGGCTGTGAAATGTTACCCTAATAAGAGTAAAAATAACACTATGATTTGTTTGTTACACTGCAGCATGTTATCAGTAGTCAAAACGTTTCGGTAGACAATATAAAAGGCCACTCACCGAGCCGGCACTCGTGCACGTAAGATACCTCGCCTGTGGCCGGTGAGGAATACTGTTCGTACACGCAGCGCTCGCCAGCGCGGCAAGTGTTGCCAGCACACGGGTCCACGCATTGGCATCTAGCAATAAAAATAATTCACAACTGGTACCCAACTTTTGACCCAGGGGGGAGGGTATGAGTATCCTTGGGGAGACTCAAGCCAGATATTCTTCTAGATTTATGGTATAATATTATATAAAGTATATACTTCTTCGACAATAGGCTATTTGACTACTTTTTAAAAATACCGACAAATCCCAAACGACGAAAGTTGTTAAAATTAGTTCAGAGACACAAAAAATACTTCATCTTCAAGTATTTTCATGTGTAAAAATCCCCTAGAAATCGTACCTATCATCTAACTAGTACTAGCTAAAATGATCACAATGTAATTAATAACGAAAATTATAAAAACTCGCTTATCAGCCCGTTTCTGTTACACATGAAATATCAAACATTTCGCGAAATTTGGTAATAATACATGTAAAGAACCATGAAAATATGTGAAATATGCTATAATTTTGTGCTAATATTTATTAGAAGGATTATCAATTGTGTTGTCAAATAGCCTATTATAGTTATAAGTCTCCACATAGTACGCCCACGGTAAAGAATAATAATGAGAAGTACGCTCGAACCATCGTCCGTCGACCACGACGAAATGGTCGGCAAAGTTAAGCAACAGTTGACTGGGTAAACGTAAGCTGCCAGTGCTTCTGCTCTCTATAGATGCCAGTTGTTAGACTCTGTCGAAAGCATTCGAACGCATACAATTTCTGTCATATGGGTTGACCACTAACCTTTTCCCAGATGTGCATTGGCCAAAGGTGCGTTTTTTCAGAAGTTAACCCCTTAATACGAGTATATGTAGTTGCGAAGGCCCTTGAAAATATTTATGGAAAAATTATTTACAAAAATACAAACATTTCGCATCCATCAGGCTCAATAGTCCTCGAAATAACTTTGTCGCAAGAAAGTGTTTCGCACTGTCGTCTCCGCAGTTCACAGTCGGTAGGTGTGGGAGGCGCAGGCGGCGGGGTGGAGGCGGGCTCGCACGAGCATCGAACGCAGCCGTCCATCCCCCGGGTCTGAACCACCTGGCCCTCACAGCGCAGAGTGTAGCAATACTGTTCGTAAGGCTGGCAGTTTGGTATCACCTCGTTATCATTGTTATCTGTGAAAATGCTCATTAGTCATTATCTTTGTAGTTCAACAATTGAGGTAAGAATTTTTATTTCCGAATCCTCCTGCTGTAGAGTGGTCATCGTCGTCTTATAATGTTTCTAAGACCAAATGCATCGTCAACGCGTTGCCCAGCACCAATGAAATGGTATCCGGAATCATTAATAGATTCATAGAAACATTACTAGATCGGTTGCACTTTAAACGGACTTTAGAATAATAACATCAAATGGTGACTGTACTTAGTACTTAGTAAGCTGTACTTTAGGCAGCGTGATATCTCAAACTAGCACCCGTCAAAGTTCTTCGTAGGCATTGGTCAATAACATGAATCCACTTATAACGGTGAGTATGACGATAAATCCAACTATGATATCGGCATGCCTACCGATTCCAAGGTACTTCAACAATAATAGTATTTGGTGACAAATAATAATTTAGCTGTCATGTATTATATTAATAGTTATTTTATCGAAGTTGATGACGCATCTAATAATACTTATCGATCAATTAATAATATATAAGTTTTATTAGTAGTACCACTAACAAGAAATGACATGAGCATAGTATAGAAAATATCACGCAAACTAGCAGTTTAGTTGTGCAATTAAGTACTGAGACGTTAAATATTAATATCATGCCATGCATCTTGTAATATAAAATATTACATTCAAATCTGAGTAATACATAAATATATCTAACCAATTCAAATTATATAATCATTATACACAATATTTGGGATTACCTTCAATTGGTTTCGTACTCTGTAACCATTCCTTGGTTAAAATGGGTTTAATAGAAGTTGTACCGACTTACCGAGTTCCAATACGTAAACCTTAAAAAACTTTCCGGCCCGAATCCAACAAAAATCACAATCCAACATCGACTTTGGTACATTTAGGTATGGCATTCGAAAACATTGAATTTTCACATCACGCAAAGCCTCGAAGCAAACGTTGAGCAATAACTTTGATAACCGTGACATGTAACTGTTTCTACATATTTACATAGCATAAAGCACACATGTGTAATAATACGTAATTCATTGTAATAAATCAATAATTTTAAATATCTGGTCATTTTATATTCAAAGATGTTTGCTACTTCGAGGCTTGCCTTAAACAAATTTAGGATCGCGATAAGGTTGCCACAGTACCGGGTCGGCAGCGCGCGTTGCACTCATTGTATGAAGCGAAGTTGTTGTCGTTTCCATTGCAGCCGAGGAAGACGAAGGCGCGGCAGTCGGCGACAGTGGGGTCATACCACCAGCGCCGCTCCCCCGTCCCGCACCCATCTCGTCCAGTTTCCACCGGCTGCAGGCACGCCGGTTCTGCCCACACGCGTTTGCCGATATTACACAATTCCTTCGGGTGTTTCGTGGGTTTTCCTTTTAAGTTGACGCGATCGTATCCGAAATCTTTATGATTCGACATCAGTATGCTCTTCAAAAAGCGGACTAACCCACGTTTATAACATTGCATCTGCGACGAAAGGACTGACGTGAAGATTGGCGACTGCCTAGTATAACTGTGGAGAATTGGTTTGTCCGTGTCTTTCGGAGGAAATAAAATCAGCAACCGTTCGCCGGCAGTGGAAGCTGTTCACCATCGTACTTTCTTTGTACATATATGACGTATATAACCAAAATAGTACTAACTACGTAACTTTAATCAGGTATCGAGTAATAACATGAAGCTAAGTCACTATATACAGTGGTGGTCATGTAATTAAAAATTGCCCGTTTAGATATATTTAGATGCATACTACATTAATTTAGAAATATCAACTTTGGAGATTTATTAACCACCGCTGTGCATGGTTTTATATATTAGGATGTTAAAAGGATAGAAGGATTACCGTTCACCAAAAAAGTTATCTACGGTTAGTTTTAAAATTAGACCCCGAAATGAAGTAACAAGAGCCGTTTATAAAAAGGTAAGTATTAGTGAAAATAAACTGAAATTACGAGTCCATTGTATTGTGGACGACAAACCTGGTCCAGTTCCTCCGCAGACCTCATAGCACTCCTCTATAGAGGAGAATCTGTTGGCACCGCCATGGCAGCCGCCGTAAGTGAATGGCAAGCAGCGGCCCGAAGCGGCATCCCAGTACACTTTCTCCACAGAGAAGATGCAAGACCCAGGATCCAATACTGCTCGGCACACGTCTGCGAAACACGTTTGGAACTAAGTTAACAAAGTTTACAGAAACTATGTTAAATGTAGTGTTTTAATAATGTTGACCAATGTAGTTGAATAATGTTGATCAATTTATCCGTTCACGTACTCCAAATTGAGGATTTGATTTCTTTTTATAAATGAATAAAAGTACACAACACACACCAATATTTCTGAAGGCACCGCATTTTCGCTCGCACTCTTCTTCACTTCTATAGCTATTAGCGTACTGGCAGCCGCCAAAGTCACCGCTCACACAGGCGCCGGTCCTTGTGTCGTAGTAATATGTAGTGATACTCTCTCCGCATGGCTCCAGGGAGACGGGAGTGCGACAAGCCTCACTTTCCTCCTGCGAGTATATGAGAATTAAAATATTTACACATAATTCACAGCAAACAATTTATTATCAGGCAAGTGTTCACTCTATGGTATGGATACGTGCGATATTCAATATAAAACTTCTCAATTATGATTGTTGTAGTACTCTTACCTCTACCGGTGGTCGATAAGTAGTGGTAGTTATGGCAGCTCTGGTGGCAGCGGTGGTTTGTGGACTCGTAGTAGAGTATGCTGTGACACGAAGGATACAACGTTCTTCGCAGTCTTGTTTAGAGTTGAACCTACGTCAAATTAAACCATTGAGACAACATTTATATCCAGATTCCTTACACCAACGCTGAACGTGGGACCCTGGAATTTGGGCACTACGACAAATAGGTTTTTTTGCGGTAAATACGCAAACTCTTGTCTTCTTGGGGTTAAACCCTACTAGATTGAGTCGACCTCATTCCGAAACTTACTCCAGCAAGTCCTCAACTTCAGACTAAGACTTGCGACTAAGAGAATTTGCAAGGCCTGTTAAGTAGGGATCTCCAGTGTTGTCATCCTCACTGCAATGAATGCCACCTATTTGGGGTAACATGTCATTGATATTCAGAATAAACAGTGTCGGAGACAGCACCAATCCCCGGGGAACACCAACATTTATATGTTTCAAATTTGAGCAATAACCGTTGACAGTGAGCTTAATATGTCGCTGAGATATAATATGTAGATATATGTACATATGTATATAGTAACTAGTATCAAGTTGAATTAATTTTCTTTACCTGTTGTTATTGCCACCACAGCCACTGTAGAGGAACTGTCCGCAAGCCTGTCGTAGCTCATCGAAATACCACATCACGAGGTAACCCTGGCAATTGCCGGGCTGTACCGGTTGTTTGCATATATCTGCCCCACTAGTAAACCTCTCGTCGACTGCGGGCTATTAATATAAAAAATACTATAAGAATACATTTACAAATAGGGACTACCACTCTCTGACAATCGACTTGATATTTATATTTCAATAAAATTTTACAAGTGACTTTTAGTGTGTGGGTATATTACGCAATATGTACTACTAGATTTTAAATTAGCTATTAATATGTTGAATATGAAGAGGATCTTCAAGTAGCTAAATTCCTTGTGGACTCGATGACATCTTTATCTCTATTAAGTAAGATTATCTTCTGTAAGTTACATTTTGATTTACAATGCTAGACGAGAGAGATGAATAACGCGAATATTACTGGAGTATTGAGAGCGGTGGGGGTAGCAGCAGTGGTGGTGGTGGTGGTAGCCGCCGGGGTGACAGCGGGGCGCGGCCTCGTCTCCTGCCGCCGGCAACGCTGTTCACATGCCTCCCGCGAGTCAAACCTGCAACAAAACAACATGGTTGAATTTAGAACAATTCAGTGTCGTTCACCTGAACTCAGAAAAAATCGAAATAGCTGTCTTATACTTAATAAAATTAAATATGGTTGACCTGAACTTACAAACATTAAAAATGATGACCTGAAGCCAACAAAATTTGATGTTATACTGGAACTTAGCAAAATTAAAAATTACTGATTTGAACTTAAAAAAAGTCGTAACTTGGTTCTCCTAAATTTAGTTAAATTTGACGTAAACTTCTGAACTTAGCAAATTTTAACATAATTGACTTTAACAACTGAATTCCACATTAAGAATAATCTATTAATTATATAAATTATTATGTTTTGTAAAACATCTTGGTCGGCTGATTAGAGTGGTGAAATTGCTAAAACTATACAACTATAGAATTGTGGTCAAAACAATAGTATCCTCAATAATACAATTACAGATAAAAATATTTAATCTCGAGTTTGGACAAACTTTCATTTTCATCTGGTTAAACTTAAAAGTATGATTTCATTATTAACGGAATTATGTCACTATTATTTATGTTACTTGAGTCAGACGGGGAAAAAAGATATGTACATATAATGTTCATGAAATTATTTAGAACTGTTTTTTGCGATTACCGATTGTCATTGCCGTCGCAGCCGCCGTAGTGGAACTGCCGGCAGCTGTCAACCGTGGCGTCATAGTACCACTGGAGGGACCAGTCTCCGCACGGACCTTCTGTCATTGGTAGTTGACAAATATCTGGAAAATAAAATAAAGTTTCACAGAGTTACGTAAATAAAACAATGACTTTTTTTTCAACGAAATTATTGACTATTGGATGGCCCAGCTAGCTAAATTACAATATAAATAAATAAATACAAATATCTCTGGACAACTCACACACGGCAATCTGACCCCAAACTAAGCGTTAGCTTGTACTATGGTGATCAGACAACTGATAAACATACATATATACTTTTAAATA
>DWJZ01003809.1:0-16335 GCA_018249125.1 Asbolis capucinus | reverse complement strand
AACGAATTATAAAATTAATAACGCAATTTTACGAACTAAAACTAAAATTTTCCACCTGCTTGTTGCCTAAGCTACCTTAAATGTATATTTTAAGATTTTTTCTCATATAGTGTAAAATACCCTATTATTGTCTTAAATGCACCTGCATTATACATAACCAAAAATCTGTTTATATTCTTTGATGTTCAATATTTATCATTCATATAAATATCTGATTCGGCTGTAAAATAGAATCCCTTTGCTTTTTTTATCTTAAATCGATTATAAGTCTTGAAAAAATATGTTATATTTGTGTGGGAATCAATTTTAATTTCAAACCTATTATTGTTATTATCTGTTGTTGTGTTCCAGGGTACCCGGTGTCAGTGTCCGGGGTGATCACGGTGCCAGTGTCGGCCAGCGTGTACCAGTCGATGGTCGCGTCCATGCAGCACCACGACGGCGTGTGCGTCGCGCCGCTCGTGCAGGTACCGCGCCTCTCGCTCGCTCTCACCCCCGTCAAGATTGAGATTGAATAGTGTACATACATACATGTACAGCCAGACGGACAGACACAGACTAACAGAAAGACAGATAAGGCCAGATAGATATACATAGCCAGACAGACAGAAGAAAAACGACAAGTCAGAGAGAACAGACACAGCTGGATAGACACACATACATACATATACATACTTAGGCATTGATACACTCAGATAATAGTGTAAACAATCTTTTAATAACAAATTATTCTCTGTCTCGACTCTGAAAACATTGAAATATGAACTTTGTGTTCTGTTCTTTATGGCTCAAGTTTTCGTCGCATTACATTTAGTATGTATATAAATCGTCGCACACTTATTGGACATTCAACTGTAATAAACATGAAATAAAGTGATATTTCACAGTTTTCCTATATAACCCAGTTGAGCTGGAGTAAATCTGGCCTCGCAGTGAAGTAATGTGTTAAAATTTTATAAAAAAAAAACTGTAAATTAGATTTTTCAAAATGACATATATCAGAAATCCTTAACATAGTCTGTCTGAGTATGATAATCCGACTTTTTTTAATTAATTTGACTGTTCAAGTTTTAAGCCAAAGAGCATGTTTTATTTATGTTGAGAATAGAAGAACCTAGACATCGATCGAATTAGTCGTTGATTTTATAATAATAATAATGATTGAAGTTTGATATTGTCATTGTTGTCAATTAAATTGCACAATGACAATTTATTTTATATACGCCAAAGTAGAGTTAATGATGATAATATTGCCATATTTTTTAATAATGTGCCGTGCTGCAATTTTAAACAATGCTAGTCAAAATAAACAAGTATTAAGTAAGGCCTATATTTTTAAATGTTCAGGTTAATATCCGATAGATTTATTTTTAATATATTGCAATTTTATTTTAAATAATTATTTAGTATCGTGAAATTGCTTTTGAAGCTTGCCTTTTTTTTAAATATGACATTCAAAGATAATAATCCGTGCCATCGATGTTAAGGAATTACTATTTTATTGTATAAAATGTGATATTTACATGTAATAAAATTGAAGATAAGTTTATTTTTATGTAGATCTCGTTGCGATGCTTGTGATGTTGAGTTTTATTAGCTTGGAGCTGTTTTTTTTTATTGTATTTTTATATTACAATTGTGTTTGCTGAATTTAAAATATTATAAATCGCACTGACCCGAAATGTTTATAAATTACATATCAATGACTCCTATGTATAAAATAATGTAACAATTTGATTATTTTCACTTTCTGTTAATTGCTTTTTTTTACTATATTTATGGATATACTGAAAAAAAAAAAATAGTGAAGCACTTGTAGCATGTACAAAATAAACCAAATTGAAACTGTGCACGTCTGTTTTGAAAAGTTATGATTTTGCACTTTGGCCTTATACATAGGAGCCATCGATATTCGGTTATGTTATTTAGTAAGTATGATTTCAGCATTCAGTAATTATTTTTTAAATTCAGCAGATAAGAGATCCCGCCAGTTGCATGCTTGTTGGCTGTTGTGGTTGATCATTTGTGTAATTGTGTTGATATTTTTTTGTTACACGTGTGCTCGTTGTAAAAATTGATATTGTAAATCCATTCATCCATCAGCCTTTAGTTGTCCACTGTTGGACGTAAACCTCTCCTAATTTGCGCCACTCTAACCGGTCCTGGGCCTGTTGAATCCAGCGTATACCCGCTGTCTTCTGCAGGTCATTGTATATATTTTATGCTAATTCAATTTAGGGAAATAAAATTAAAAGGACCGGATTAAAATTCCGGGATATTTAGGGTTTGTGTGTGTTGAACAAAGGAAATGTTAAAGTGAGTTCTGCCATTTTGAAATTTGCCCATAAACCGTCAAGTGACAGTTTTTAATTGTATGGTTTTGACAGTAATATTCCATTCTCGCAGTGTTGGTTTTCCCTACAAGTACAAACATTTACTGAAATCGGTGACAATTCTGTGGAATATCGCGAGGTCTATTTTCTGTATTCATATTAATGGGACTTATGACTAAATAAGATGTTGATCAAATCTGTACTTTTTGAGACCTACTTTTTATCTATTCAGTATTAATATTTTTTTTAGTGAGTCTCTGAGAAGCACATTATGTTTGTGTATTATATAATAAAAAAATAATATTATCATTATAAAAATTTAATAAATGTTATGTTACGTCGAAATCTTAGACATATTTTAGTAAGCATAGTTCCAAAGCGGCCCACTCTTTGGGATATATAGATAGAAGGGGAGAGAAATATTGTTTAAAGCTTGGTCCATTCAAGACGGCATGTTTGAATCTTGCAGAAATATTTTAAATAAATTCCAACTATTTTGTATTAACTCCAGTCTGCTTGAAACCCATTTAGTAGCAAGTTTTTTGTTACATATGTTGCACAAGTGTCAAGATTGCTTGTAATATCTTGTTATGACTATATATTTTTGTTTTTGTTGTGTTAATGTTGCACTGGAAGCTTTATGTAGCAAATTTCGTGTAGCAGTTGGGTTTTTGGTTGCTTATAAATAAAATTTATATCATGAAGCTTCCAGTGGTAGTACAGTTACTTGTAGTTAATAAACGCTAGTGAGTTTCATTGTTGTTTTATTTTCGTCGTGTTTCGCTTGCACTTCATTCCTCATCCCCTTGCTGTGCACTGTGTGTGTGTTGTTGACTTGATGTGTGTGTGTGATATAATGGCGGTGTGTGCTTAGTAACTAGATATTTTGTTTTAAGTTTAATGATGGGTAGTGTTATCTGGTTTGCTATTAATTTGTTTTTTTTTACATAAAAACATCTTTATGGCAATCAATCTTCATATGACTATATGTACACAAAGAAATTATTACTGAGTTCCATCACAGGTATTGAGTTTGCGATATCTATTTAAATTTGGCTAGTGTGGGATGCGGTGTGTGATTAATTCAACAACGGCATTTCCAATGGAAATATGTTTTTACACGTTTGTAGGTTAAATTTTATTACACAAGACAGTGCAGACTATAAAAATATTGTATGTATGTTTTGGTTCGAGCTCCACAAACTTTTATTGCCTACTTTTGAGTGTTTGATTTTAAAGGCACTATGTAAAATATCTGAAGTACACCAAAAGTCCACTAAAAGTTGTTGACTTTTGCATTTACTTAGCACTAAATGCTTTGTTTTTTTTAGAGTAGTCTTAGCAATTTTAAAATTCTGATCACATAAAAATATTGCCTTAATTATGGTCCTTCGAACCGGACCGGAACTTATTTCGGTGGATATGGAGTAGTAGTTGAAGTGCGGAATGCAGGTGGAGCAGAACGGGGAGCAGCTGGAGGCGATCTCTATGAGCGGCGGCGTGGCGCAGGTGCTGCTGCAGGCCGCCGAGCCGCAGGTGCTGCAAGTGCTCAGCCTCAAGGACGCTACCGTGCTCACCAAGCACATGGTCAGTGTTTGCCGCACCGGTGTGGTAAAATTTGTTGGCTAATGAGGTCAGAAGCGGGGGGCGGGTCTCCAGGCCGACGCGACGTTCAAATTCTGGCAAAAATGCCAATGATTTTCATTAATTGCAAGTTATGCCCGATGGTTAGTGATCATCAAAATCGTTGCTTGAACGATTTTGTAACATAGAGAACACCCGATTCGGTTCTTAGTTCCTCGTGTAAGACATTCCAAGTATTCAGCCGGCATTAGTAGTACACACTCACTGTTGCATTAGTATTCCTTTGTCGCCTTGGCACAGACTACAGTGTTATAGAAACATCTTTAACGATCTGAATCATCAGTCACATTGATGTCCGTGCCCAGCCAGGTCACACCCAGAAAGAGATCCCGGTTTCGTGACCAGGATCACTTCCAACAAGGCTCACCAACACGACAACGGATTGTCGTTTATATTTACCTATTCGTTTAAAAATTATGTGTATGCTTGTGTTTTCAGCAACAAGTGAAGTCGGAGCGCGACGCGGTAGTGGCGGACTCCTAGCTGGCGAGATCGGCGCCATCGGGCGCCACCCGCTCCTCCCCCGCGCCCCACACCCCCCACATCTCGTACGCGTCCCCTTCCGACCCCTCGCGCCCTCCTCCAGAGTCGCGCCGCTCGCTGTCGTCCGACGCCGCGGCTGACTCTCTCGACGTCCGCTAAGGCGCACTTTGCACCTTTCCCTATAAAATGAGATTTTAGGAGACATTCAAACATCATTTTTATAGTACTTAATGTAGCAGGATTAACGTTTATCCAATTATTGGTAAATACTGGAATACAGTAGACAATCATCCATTTATTAATTTATGTGTTTCCTAAAATCGGAATAAGCATCTAAAGGTGCAGAATACGCCGAGGGAAATGTCACAGTGCCTGGAAATGCAGTCCAGGCGACCGAAGAGATAGTTAATTAGGACCAAAGGATTTGTACCGATTTGGCTGCATCCGGCGGCCTCTTGTTGAATGTTAGCTAAATGAATATCTTTACATAATTATCTGTTAGGCTCAAAGTTCAAAATTGCTATTTTAACGAAAAAATAGCCGAAAAATAGAACGAAACATTGTGGCGTCATTAAAATATCAAGTACCAAATTAGTGATTGGCCTCCTGCTATTAGGACTCAATGGTTTTTATTATAGAAGATTGTCCATAACGTGTTTTGAGAATCGGTGGGTTGATATCCACATTAATAGGTCATGTAAATTGTAACTTCATAATCATTTTTATACCATTATGCGCCAGATTTAAATTTTTACAATGCTACGGGCGTTGAAGTAAGATGTGTTATGCACAATATTTTTTGAAACGCATTCCATTCGAACCTCGTTAGTGCCGTACTTCGAGTTCCGTACTCAGCAGGGTGAAGCGGCAATGCGCCGTGACCTATTTTTTTTTAATTAGCGATTTTGTTCTTTGAACATAACACACACACACAGGTTGTAGGCAATCGTGATCCCTAATGCCGGAGTACACCCGGTTCGAACAAATTGACAAAAAAATTACAAAACTTCGAATCCGCGCATCACGGTTGTGAAATACCTACAGTATTTGAAATTTGATTATTTAAATTAGACTGAGCAAAAGTGAATCGTATGTCTTCAGCATTAGGAATCATGTTGCCGTATATTTGTCCTCGTTTATTGCTAGTCACGGGAAGGAGCTGCTGGGGTGTCTCGCGTAATGTTAAATGAACTCCCAGCACAGTGAGAATAAGTAAAATTATTGTGATGTTTGTTTACTAAACTAGGGAATCGATATGTTGTGTCGTGTATGTGTTAAGTCGGCGATGTGTAGGGTTCATTTTTGAACTTGAACGAATGTATATTGTAGCGACCCCCTGGTCGATCTCGAATCATATTAGGAATAAATTAATCGTATTTAAATACAATTAACGGTACAGTTTTAAAACTATTTATTTTTAATCATAGGTATAAGTAGTTATTTTTATTCATATGAAGGCGAATTGGAAAGAGCCATTGGAGGCTCTAAATTGTAAATAAACGATCTTACCTTTCGTTGCTACTAGCCGTAGGTTTGTGCAATATTTTTGTTTTTTTTTTAATTTATTTTTATATGTAAAGCAGATGCAATAATACTGTTATACAAAAGACTGTAAATATATTGGCGTTAAACAAACTACAAGTTATTAGACTAGCAGAATCTTAGTAGTCGTTTCTATTTTGTAAATAGTTTAATCTTGAAAATCATATATTATCAGATATATCTTTAAAGTAACTTCAACCGGTGCGATATAATTAGGATTTAGCTTAATTACGGCACTTAGTACATTTGCTTGACATTTAAGTTTCGCGCCAATATTGTTACGACTTTAGTGAGTGACTTCGGTTTTTAAATATCTGATCTATCAACTTTTACACTTGATGGAATAGATATTTTTGATAGTTGATTCAGTGAATCTTCGCCAGTGACGGCGGAATTATATATAGTACTTACATTCCTTTAACCTAATTTATGGTATTTAAGTTATTGATTAAGGCATTGTTGTTTAATTTATTTCGTATTATTACGTGCTGTTATATATCTAGTCTTGAGTCTAGTCTTGTGGAATTAGGAAATCGTTCTAGTCTGTGAGAGTCTATTGAGAGAGTGAATCGTCGAGTTTCAATATAAATTTTTGTCATTTTAAAATGTAAGAAATATACCTAGTCGAATTAATCGATCGTATCTTATATAGTCCAGTGCATATTCGAAAGTATCCTAACGCAGGGTTGTCTAAAGTCAAGCTATGTTTAAAATTTATCACAATATATTATTGTCTTAAATTATACGAGAGTCCCAGACCGGAAGCGGGCCCCACGCCGCTTCACTAGTGATGTACTCGGCCAACAACAGGTTGTAACTGTTGAAGGTAAACGTTACCCTCATTGATTCATTATTTATAAATTATAGAGAAGACTAGTTTTAAGGTAGGTGTCATAGAAGAGTACAAATATTTATTATTATTGTATTATTTTGTTTTAAAAAGACAGTAATATCGTAAAGTATTATTTATTTCACTTTGTTTTTTATATTTTGTTTCATTATTTTCTGTTTTGTTTATTTCGTTAGTTCATTATGTATGTGATGGAGTTTGTCCTTATGAATAGAATGAATAAAGCACAATTTTGTTGTTAAGTCAATGATTTGTGATTGTAAATAAATTGTATGACTGTGTGAATATTGCAATCATTAAAGTATTTACGTATATTTGATGGATTCTTTTTACTTATACATTTTATCTACTGTACATTTCAAAAGCCTAAAGAGAGCTTGTGAATTAATTAAAACTTTATTAGCTTGAGTAGCGCAGTTGATCGAAGTGCGTATTATAAATTGCTTGAGTTATATCACTTGTTTCGGTAGAGTTGCGAGTGCGCCGAAGAATTACATAATTTAATTCCCCCATCGAACGACCCGACGCACGGCTTGTATCCATTTCTTCGTCGTAAACATCCCGCCTGTAGGAACCACGCGCTTCCCAGTTTTTTAGCACCCATACCGCGAAAAACTGGAATTAGTTCCCGCGCCAGTGTCCCGTTTGAAAACAATGTAAATGTATTCAGGAGTGAATAGGCTTCTACTATGTTAGAGCGCTTTACCATCGAGGACTTCATCGCCACTTACCATCAGGTGGGATCGTAGTCTACCGCTAGCTTATTCAAGCTAAAAAAAATGGAACATCATGAGTAAGCCGACTTTCTTGAGTTCCATACAGTTCTCAGTATATAAAGTATACCATTTGTTCCTTGACCAGCGTGGCAGACTATGGTAAGTACCCCTCACATTGTGTGTGAAACCTGAGCCCAGTGGAGGCACAGGTAAGGGTTGCAATAAGATTAAAACAAATGTACGGTTCTAACGTTTTAATAAACATTAGGCAAGCTGATCGATTTTAAAAATCGGACCTAGAATAATAATCTGAAGTTGAATCTTCTCACAATTAAATAAAATAGAGGTCGACAACAAAACTATCATACAAATTTTTCTACAGCTTAAACTGATATCACCAATAGAATTACATATGGTATACACTTTCTAAAGCTAATTCTGGTTTGTCGTAGCCGAGTTCTTCGGGTGTGTCGATCCCGAGCTCCGTGAGGGTTGGCTTAATTTCCTGGATAATGTAGGGGTAGATCTCGTTGACTTTAGGGCCGCATTTGTTTTTGCAGGCCTCGATGAACCTGACGGCGAGGGCGTAGTCGTTGACCCGCCTGCAGGCGTGCAGCGCCGCCTTGATGATGGCGGGGTCGGGGATCAAGTCCATGCCGCACAGGTCGTTCATCCCCTTACGGATCTCCCAGCCGTCGATGTCTTTTCTGTTGAAGAATGCTTCATATCTGAAATTAAATAATTGCACATTAATATTTTTTATATCCTCTAGTTACATTATCACGGTTTCTTTTATGGATTACCTTTAGTCACAATATATAAACCTTGTGACAGTAGACAATTTTGTTCTCTTACTAAAGTTAATGACGCTGTCTTCTGTCGATTTACACTGCTGCTGCTTGTTAGATGGCTCCATGGCACATACGGCAAAGGAGATTTGTTGACTTCTGTTTGCTGTAAACTCAGTCTAGAAACTGACAATACCACAAATACCTTACTGAAGTGTTTCCATGTCAGAATACCTCATCATGAACACGGAGATTCGCAAAATCTTGCATTGTCTAGACATAAGATAAGGCAATAGACCAGACAATAAAAATATTTCACCTCTCTTTGAAGACTGGGATAGTGACCAAATCAGCTAACTAAATAAGTAAATAAGTACCTAAAACTATAGCCCCCGCAGACCCCAGTAAGTGGCGTCCAATATCAATTACCTCCATACGCAGTTTATTGAACATATGTATGTTGTCATATCTAAAACATGTTTTTTTATTTTCCCTACATTAGTGCTTGACCACCCAATGGTAAGCGGCTATATTCTATGTTAAGGAAAGTATGGGTTTTGCCATCCAATGTCTACTGGGCACCTTCCAAATTTGCTACAGGTTGGAGACCAGGCCCTTGATGATAAGGAGAGGCACTTGCCCTTTCCCTTGTCATCTCTCTATATTTTTATATCATTGTAGGTTTCAACGGCCATGTAGTCTAGTTAATTGTGACCATGCAAAAATTACGAGATCCTGATTAAATTTACAACTGAGGCAGGCATTTACATAACAGATGCACAAAACAGGCAATCCCATTTAAGCATTTCTTTTATGTTGAATATGGGAACAACTTCAGATCTTCTTTTTATTTATGAATTATATGCAAAAATCATTACAATTTAAGCAATTTAGAATATGGATAAATCACAAATATATTTCATATCGCAACACTTCCACAAGTATATAGTGTGTTTCATTAGCCAAGTTCAGTATTCATGTTTTTAAAGCAACCTGCCATAGGGATACATTTATAATAAGTGTCTTGGGCCAGATTGTTAATCATGGAGGTAGGGTCAAAAAAATTTAAATAACTATGCATCATGAATTTATCGTTAAATGGTTCATTGAAAGTAGATCCTGATGACTTATGTATGTCTTTGCAGCTTATCAGGAAGGCAATATATTATAAAATAATATCAACACCTACTTTTAAATAAAGAAATTTAATTATTTTGTCACTCTCATTTATACAAATCCCTTACTATGTGAATACACCTAGAATTGTTCAGTTACAGACTAAACATAAAAATTTATATTGTTATAACAAATGTAAGAATATGAGCACTGCAGATATTTTATACTATGACATAGAAATATATTGATATGATTACATGCATAACTTTAGTACTTAATTTTGCTCTGTCCATTCATCATAATCACTACAATTTTAATCTAACCAGGTTGCTGGCACATATCCAGTGCACCCAAACGCAACTTTAAAGCACTTTGAAAATAATTATCTATCTCAATGATAAGAAAATCAATGTTAAAAGTACTCAATAAAATGAAGTTTTTACTAGAATCCGGATGAAGTGATACCCAATTTTATAATTATAATGAACTATCGGTTTTGCTATAACTATAAATTTACTAAATGGAATTTGAACAACATTTTATCTCTTATCAAACTGCCTCATGGTATTGTAAGCACATCTGTAACATTTCTACTGCCTGCACTTCGATGATATTGAACTTTTTACTGAAGCTACGATATGTAGATTCTTTCAATTCATACAGTCTACATGATAAAAGTTAGGCACATAAACATATCACTAGGTTTTATCGATTATTAGTTACATAACGT
This sequence comes from Asbolis capucinus, assembly GCA_018249125.1. NCBI lineage: Eukaryota > Metazoa > Arthropoda > Insecta > Lepidoptera > Hesperiidae > Asbolis > Asbolis capucinus. The sequence goes on along the minus strand of DWJZ01003809.1, from coordinate 6,133 downwards.
TAGATGTTCAAGCTTAGACTTTACCTGCGGTCGAATTCTTCATCGGATTCAACGGGGCCGCCGTGAGATCTCCTAGCAGGAATGACTGAGGTTACTCTGGTCGCAGGCACTAGTGACCTTTTGAGGACGTTCACCAATGTTCCCGAAGCGGATTTCAGCATTTTGTTCAGATGTCTCACAGGAACTTTGGAAGGATAACAAATGTGAACAAATGGCTGCGCAAATCATAGACTGCGTAGACTAAGTATATGAAACAGCCGGGCATAAAATCCACAGAAAACATAAAATAAGACTGACACCATAGAGCATAGATATAGGTTTAACACAAATGTATTTATGAAATAAATAAATTATTGATTTGAGCCCTTTTCCCCTCAAAGATAAATCGTCTGTCTGTTATGTTTTCACACCTAAACTAAGCTGCATTTTATAAAATTGAATACAAAGATAGACTTTATCCAGAGAAAAGACAGGCTAATCAAGGGATGAAAACTGTTCCATCCGGATAAAGGTAAACAACACTAAACCAGAAGCGTAAGAAGGAATGTTGTCAAGCTGTTTGTTCTGATTAAGATATTATCACTTTTGTTTCATATGCCACTCTCAACTCTTGGTGAAGCAGTTCTGAGAACATTGCTTTAAAACAACATTTTGCAATCAAAACGTAATTACAGGTGCCCCTGTTTGCAGTAACTTCCTGTTTTGTTACATTTTTCATTGGCTGTTTTGCATAGTATCAAATTAAATCAATAAAGAAACAACTACACAATACTAGACTTTATTTCAAAGTTACAATGTCCAATAACAAAAAATATGTCGCTATTTGGAAAACAACAATGTTAAATAAGACTCTTTAAACCTAGTAATACAAAATGCGGTCCTTACATACAAATATAATAACTGTAGAATACGTAACGGAAACTTGGTACTTGTGATTAATTCTAGATTTATAAGGCAATTTCTTCTCATACTTTTCGTTTTCTCTTTTTCTTATGTGCAGTAATGCTCTCTTGTCCACTGTCTTCTTCTCCTGAACTGTCTGTAGAGCTACTATCACTGTCACTACTAGATGAACTACTGTTGGAGGAACTATCCGATGCAACACCAGTGCCTTGACTTAGATCCATGCGACTGGCAATCTTATACAACTCAGGATCCTTAGATTCCAAAACTTTGATCCACTTTTTGGACAACTTAGGTCTACCTCTAACAGTCTTGTGCCAAACAACAGGGAAATTGGTACGGCTACAGAAATTTTGGGTGACAGCAACTGTGTCATCCAGGTTCAGCACAACATGCCACCACCCTCCTGGCACAAATACAGTTTCTCCTGGCTTTTGTAAAATTTCAACCTGCAACAAATAAAAGTTTTTATTACACAATTCTCAGGTGACAAATAGGTATGTTTTAAAATAAAATCTTATTTTACAGGTTTATACTCCTGAGGCCAAGTTCCAAGCTGTGTTTTAGGATAGATAAGTTTAAACCATGTGATTGCTTCATCCCTCTGCTTTCCTCCCATGGCTCCTGTAACCTTTATCAACTCTCGAGGAGTCTGTGTAGGAAATAAGCACCATCTTTTATGCCCAAATACTAATGCATTCCAAGCACTAGTGCCCAGGGGGTCAATATGGATCCCAGTGCCAGATCTCTGAGGTCCCATAACAAACCAGCGGTAAGGGGGTCTCCTCTCCTCACCGCAGTATTTAAATAAATCATCTCTAAAATACTTGGGCACTTCATAGTCCTCCAGGAGCTTTTTCCTTCTCAGGTGCTCTCCAAAACTACTATCAAAAATATATAGTGGACTATCATCAGTAGACGTCCTCATGTATTCTACATAGTACTTCATTTTCATCTTAACACTATAACCCTCATTGTCTTCACCGCACTTAAATTTTTGGTTCCGATATTTTTTGGCAAGTCTATCCAGCGTCCACATGTGGTTAGCTCGCCAGTTAGTTTGAACATTTGTTATTACTACAGGCTTATAAATTTTTTCATATTTCTCTATAAACTCCTCTGGAGATGCTAAATTAGCATCTATTCTATCAGCATTATCATTACATTTGAGGAATTCCTCAAAGTTTCCTGCATATTTTAAAGCTGTCCATTGTTGCTTATCAGCTAATTCTGGGGACAACAAATCACATATTTAGATTATAGCATTAGTATTTCAAGTTTTTATGACGTCATTAAAACTGTTAATAAAGTAATCATTTCGAGTATCATTACCAGATACTGATCATAAAGCTTTGTAACTATGTAGGGCCATGATAGGTTATAAAAGTTAGGGTCCTTCAAGTACTCATTTAGAAATGAGCAAGTAATAAGGTCGCCGTCTTTTTATATCACTATAATACAGTACAATTCAAACTATCGTAAAAGCTGATGATAACCGTAAAATGTGTCGAGGTCGCGCTTGAATGCGTGACTACCTCAAAAGATGGTTCTAGAAATGCATGATGCATATATTTCGTAACTACCCTGAACACTTGAGTTAGACAAACTTGTAATAAGTGAAACATAATTTTTAACGTTAGCAATTGAAGATGAAAAGTTATAATACAGTTTAAAGATAACTATTTCCATTCTTTATGGCTTACCGGGTCGAGCCTTTCGTTTAACTTCTTTGATACGTTTCTTTGCCTTGTGCGATAATTTGTATTCACTATCCATTTTTGTATGCAAAATATTTTTAAAGCAGACTATTATTCATTTATCTATTTCCTATCCAAAATTTATTTGATTTGATAGATTTTGATCAGTCCACAAGTGATTGACACGGATACAGATGATACAGAGACCACAGATTAATAAGTTACCAATAGACTATACCAACAGACTATACTCGCGTACTCCGCCATACTTTCAGGGCTAAGTCACGTTATTTCTTTTTAAAATTCACAATACCTTGAATTGTGACAGATGGTGGTGATAAAATTAAATTAATATAATATATATAAGTTTACTGTATGATTAAAAACTGTGCTTTATACGCAATGGAATATTGTACAGTTACTAATCGGTCTATGGGTGATACACTAAATGTGATCGACGTTAATTAATTTCATTTTAACTTTTAGTTATAATCTCAAACATAATTCATATTATTTTAAATTCGCAGTGTAGCTTGTTTTATTTCACAAAAATGAATAATTGACAATAATTTTAAAATAGCATCCGATATTGTGTACTGGTATACATCATGTATGGCAACATTTTAGAAATTTTTTCGACGCATTGAGAGGTGTACAGATTTTCCAGAAATTTGTGTTGTAACTGAAAATAATTTAAATACTCCTGTTTTCTATTCTTAAATGATACCTTATTTTACAATTTTTAAATCAATAGCTGAATATGTAAAATAAATTTATTAGTTATTGATTTGACTTTTGTAGCGAAACAAATTTGAAACGTTCCAGTCTGAAGTGTGTAGCTAGCTCGATATAACTGTCAATCTGGGTGTAGAAATTTATCTGTTATTTTCACCGGTTCCTAAGTGCGATTTCCAAATGTGTTAGATTATTTTTCAACAATCGTTCATTGCGAAATAATGTTCTATAGTGTATGTGGTGAATAAACCAGTGCAAAAATGGATGACGGTGCAATGAGGATCCAGTCGGGAATCAACATCAATATAAAAAGAACAGATGGTGAGTAGGATCATGATGAGAAGCTGAACCCTTTGTATTATAATTATGTTTAATAATTTCTTCTAAATTTCACGTGCAAGTGGCACGGCCGCCCGTATCAATGTTACTGAAATTCCTGATTCACTATGAACACGTAGGATAGTTTTGATGAATCAGATCGACTTTTACTCACAAGTCAATGCTTCAACAGAATAACGTACTTCTTTTAAATTTTCATCATAACTATAAGTACATCTTACTTTTAGTCAGGTTCTGTATTGGTTGTGATAATAGGAAGTCTGATTGTTTACATATAAAAAAGGAATGATAATAATATTAAATTAAAATGTGACTGATGTAAGCTTTAAAATATTTCCTATTGTTTACTATTGTCTTATATCAAGGAGCTTTCTTAGGAGAGTATAAGGAAAGATAGAGGGTTTGTTGACAAGCTCTCCCTGGCCTTAAGAATACCAAAGAATAACCTTAACATACATAAACTTCTTTTCTTTGCTTTGCATTCTAAGTCCTCCATATTGAGTTTATCGTCCCTTTGAATCTATTACGTTTAAATTTCCTTATAATTCTCTGTCAAGAAAAGACTCCAAGAATAAAAGAGTAATGTTTACCATCTCATACACCCATTCTAGATTTCCTGGTGTTCGGGTATTCCCACCCGATATCGCATCATAGACAAAAGTAATATCCATGGCCAGAAAACAAACATATATCTGTTGTATAAATATCTGTCCTACTTGGCAATCAAGCTCCTCACTTTGTAAACAGGACTACGATTATTGTTGCATCATGGCAGTAGTAGATTTATAATATCTTTTCAAAGATTACTTCGTAATATCTTTGAAAAGATTACTTCGTTGGAACTGATTTGGCTGCTCCTTGTGTTAACCAACTTCAAAAAAAGAATCTATCAGGTCAACCCATATGTATGTTATATCTGATTTCATTGGCTTCAGTCTCACTCAATAATAAAATGTTGAAAATATAACCAAGACTGAACTAAGGCTATTTAGTCTTTTTTATTACTCATTTTAATTATTTTATAATATCTGTGCATTGTAATGCATTTGATTGCCATGTCTTGACTCCAACGCCAAGCACATCTATGTATAGTCGCACAGTTCGGAGATACAGATACATTTAGCTGTCACTAATTTATGACAGCGGTTATTGAGTAGTCTGTGCCATCTTGCTAACAGTGAACCAGTCTAATTATATAAATATTGGTATCCCGTTGTTTCATAGCTCAGACAGCTTAGATAAATAAATAAAAACAAATTATCAATATTTGTAAATAAAGTTTCAAAGACTTGGATCAGTATACAATGTAAGATTTTAAGAATATAAATAATAAAATACCTGAAATTGAATTGATGATTCAATATATAGTGCAAGACATTATTATTTAGAAAGATGGGTAACAGACACAAAGGCAAAGGCCACTGCAACCAAATTTGATCTATTGTGGCCAGAATATACAGTGTAAACTCTTTGTAATCCTATCCTTAATTTATATAATATATAAACATCCTTATAATAGGAGTGAGCACAACTTGCTTGGTTTATGTTAAATCCCTCATTGTTCATTCACTCCATATAATGATAACTCTATAACAACAAAAACTGCTACGTCCCTTGAGTTACATAATAAGGAGCTTACACTGTACGTAGAAAGTATTGATATAGCCCAATAAACTTATATTTGTACATCATTGTCAGTTTACAAGGAGTTCCTAAAATTGGCAATTTACATTTATTTTCAGTATATAATTTAAATACTACATTTAAATACATATGACCGATAGACATAGCACATAATTTTTTAAAGCATTCCTTCTTTTTTGAAAGGTTTAGCGAAAGAAACAGCAAACAGAGATTTAAACTAAATTTATAGAGGTACTTTAATAATAAAAAACAAGTTTTATTTTAACTTCTGCTTTAGATAAATAATGACCATTGTCATTAACGAAATGGGCATGCTTGGAGAAAATTATCATTGAATAGATGATATTGAAGCGAAAGTTGTAGGCCATGGGTCAACATAAGTTGTTTAAATCGGCTGGTGAGGACACCGCGCGGCCTTGCGTTGCGCACCCATATACGGTGCGAGGTAGCCACCGGCGGCACCCGCGTCAGGCGCCTCTATACACACTATTCATATATATCTACATAACCAAAGTTTGCTTATCAATAATTTTGTCCATGTTTTGCTTTAATAAAATAAAAAAATACCCAATGACTTACTAAAAGAAATTACATCAATAAGAAATATATACAATATCCATGTCAGAAAGTCAAGAAGAAATATATTATTATTACTTTATTGTATGAAGTATGTACATACAGCCTTGGCCAAAAGTATTAGGCACCCTATAAATTACTGCAAAATTACATGTTCAGGGTGAAAAACAAGTACTTTTAATTATTAAATTAATTTATTAACATTAAATAATCAATAAAACACTAATATTTCGTTGGCC
>DWJZ01003808.1:0-16338 GCA_018249125.1 Asbolis capucinus | reverse complement strand
ACTGCGTACGCTGCGTAAACGGTTAAAGTTTCGCAAAAATCATGTATGATAGAAACGCAGTCGCGGGTTAAAGTAAGTATTAGCTTAAAGTAACTGTTTCACGTGGACGAAGTCGCGGACAGAAGCTAGTATATTATATAATTAACAGTATACAATAATATGTCTATATATAAGAAAAGGTGTTCTTAGAATTGTTACAGTTCCAGTAGAAAACTTAAATTTTATGTAACAGTCACTTTTATGTTAAAAATTCAAACAATTCTCAGTAAATATCTATTTTTGACTAAGATACATAATTTGTTTTGTCTTATAATGCAGTACAACACTCAGATTTACAAATGTATCTATGAAAATAACATGAACTTTATAAGAAAAAAAATGCAGATATTTTTAAAATATCCATAGTAAATTCCAAGTTTTATGTTTAAAAAGTTCTCTTTAATTCTCCAATCACACAAATACAAAATCTTTTAAATTTTATCGAGAATATAATAAAATTTAATAGAATATTATTTGTGTAAATTTTGGTCCCGTTCATTTTCATCAGGTTACAATCGTAAAGCCATTTCGTGGGCTTTAGGGCAGCATAAAAAATTCACACTATTCGGTTGGCAACTGATCTGGGGTTATCAGCCCATATTGGAACAGCGTGGCTGAACATGCTCTAGACCTCTTCAATTCAGAGCTCACGCTCAAAATCTCGCTATTTATATTCCAGATTAATAATTAATATTATTTATTTAACGCTCAATCATGTAACATATTTATCAAGATTTATTGTTATAAAATACATTAACAAAAATGCAATATATTCAAAATAAATATGTATGTAATATTATTTTATATTCAATTTAATTAATTAGAAATTACGATTAGGTATTTATTAGATCAAAATATAGTTGCCAATTTAGCTAAAAATAAATGTATCAATACTAAACGAAATGTATTTAACATTTTCATTATTGTAATGTTTATAATTAAGTTACTGAAGTATTTTATTTAATAATTATTAATAAGGTTTGTAAATAAAGCTTTAAACGTATTTTTTGTGTTGAATTTATTGTATTTTATTAATTGAAATGATTAATTTTTTTGGTGTCCAATTGATGTATCATTCATCCAATTATTGCAGCATTGTTGCTGAGTTTGAACAGAACGTGTACCGTGACTTTGACTAGTCTCAGAGTAGTTAATGGTCTCTTAAATTGCTCCTTAGTGCAGATTGTTTAACATGTTAAGTGCTGAGGAACGATTTAAGTAACCATTAGTAAAGACTGTTGTGCGGTACAATTACTTAGTAACTCACCGCACGCAACATGTGTACGAGTATGTAACTCAACCTACTGTACTCGAGTATATCGATAGAAAAGACAGACTTCTATATTTCATGCTCATGGATGATCATGTACGCCACTGATATCTGTGGATAACTCGTATCAAAAGCCTGAAATTATTATACGTTATTTGGTTGAATTATAATGATAAATTCTTTGATGACATGATGATATATTGTTTGGATAACCCAATGTACAGTCGCGTACTGAAAAACTCTTAAAAACACCTCACCTGTACCATCAAGTACAAAAGTGAAACCTTTTAATCAATACAGTTATTTTTCCAGGTATACTCATTCCGTCAGGGAAAGGCAAGCATCCGTTACTGATCTACAAAAACTTTACGTATACATTCAAGGTGCGTTCTGCTAGTGGCGTGCTCTGGCACTGCTCGAGAAGAACACGGACAGGATGTAAAGCGTTCGTCAAGTCCCTGCCAGATCATATGGACATTATTCAAGCGGTGTACGACCAGCACTGTCACGTGTCGAAGTTTATCAAGCATGCGAATAGACGAAAAATCTAGCATTGCACTACACTTTGTAAAGGATACGAGTTAAAGACAAATTGCCATAACACGGAAAAAACCTATTGAACTCTTAAGAGTTCCGTGAAATAGACTTAAACGTAAAATTTAGGGACGGTGTTGTGTGAGTGATGTCAATGAATAGTTCAAGTATACGGTGTCCGTGGTCCAATTGACCTTAAATAATGTATATTAAACATTTTTCTCATATTTCTAGAATTATTATTATTTTATACTGAGCATTATTGATAAGGTGTATATTAAAGTTTAATATATCTGCTTACAAATATTAAGGTTCGTTAATTTTTGAGATATATAAGTATTCGATGGGAAGATATATTTGATGATATTCAAAAACTCGCATCAAACAATGTCGTATTAAAGCTACGCGCAAAATTGAGATGATTTGTCCTGGATATAGATATCTCATGTAAATATTAAAATAATATATAGGTTTTTATATTCATTTTTATTACGTGGTGAGGTTGTAGACTAATTTTTGGCTGTTTTCCTGTATAAAAAAAAAGTCATTTTGGTTCAGTGTCATAAAAAAATAACTTTTATGGCCTGTTAAAAGTTACTATATTCGTAATTCACAAGCAAATCACATTTTTTTGCGAAATGAAAACGAACTTAATGCTTAACGAAACTCAAAAGTTAACATGGTCTATCAATTATAAAATTGATAACGATTGAAATATTGAAAATTTTAAGAAATGATTAATTATTTGATAGAATCTTAAGTCTCGATAGACAATACCTATCAATCATCGCCTTTATAAAGACAACACGCACTTAATTTGAAATTTAATTACAAGTGTGTGTTGATAATATACATGTTATTATGTATTTTTAAATGTGTGTTTAATTTTAGTTAATGAAACGTATAAGATTTTAATTTTTTTTTGTTTGTTCGTTTTTTAATGAATATTAAATATATGTGTTAGGAATAATTTATTAGTTTTGTCACATTAACTATTATATTTGTAATATTGTCGGGAAATCCACAGTTATTTTAGTTGATTGAATTTTTCTTTAATACTAATTGTTATTGAACTTCCTTCTTAAAATAATAAAAGAAAAATATTATATAAAATATAAAACTATCTGACAGAGTTAAGTAAATAAATAAAACTGTTATGTACTGTGTAGATTTTAATTATTAAAGATTAATATTATTATAATAAACTGATATATTTATAAATTAAAATAAATAAAATGCCAGGTCTAACAGGGTGGAACATATTTTTTTAACATCTGAAACATGAAAATCGTGTTATAAATCAATATGAGTATAAAGAGAATAATAAAAAAAAATAGATATTTACGTTCGAAATCTGATTTTAGGCTTTACTATACCGATGTTAAGAAAAATTAGGTTGCCCCAAAAATATATAAATACGACTATTTTGCAAATGACACGCGTAAAAAAATTTTGTTTTTCATATAAAAAAATCGATTTCATTTAAAATATGAATAAAATCCAACGTTTTTGAAGTCAAATACGCATTAGGGATAACTCAAAAACTACTCCTCAGATGTCGTTAAAATTTTAATGGGACCAAATGGCAAGTTAATGGGTTGGCCACTGACCCCTCCACCAATCCGCATTGGCGCAATGTGGTGTAAGCTGTAAGCCAGGACGCTTGAGCCAGGGTCTCTCATACTGGGAGCAGTATGAGAGACCCGTGCGCAGTAATGGGCCATCAATAAAACCACATACAGGTGTCACACTACAATTTTCATCATCTTCTTTCCACATACCTTCGCACGTTCTCCATGGGACACCCTATATAATGAAATTTGGTGTTTACGAATCCACTCAAACGATCCTGTACCAATTTTGATATTTAAATGTTCATACTCGTTATTTACAATTTATACGAAATACTATATAACATAAATAACCTTATTATAGTTTAGAGGAATATTTTTACCTTCTGTATTAATTTGTATGATTATAAATTATGAATCTGTTTTACAGAAGTATAAGCAATAAATTATGTTATTTTGTAAAGAACTGTTATTTTATTTAGTTTTGTTGTATTCTTGTCTTTAGCCGTGTCGGGGCGGCTTAGTATACAAACCCCAATTCCATGCTAGTCTACCAGGCTGTCGTAAAAGGCGTACAGAAGTCAGCTGCTCGCCTGTAAAAGGCGTACAGAAGTCAGCTGCTCGCCTGTAAAAGGCGTACAGAAGTGAGCTGCTCGCCTGTACGCGTTTTGCGACACTGGTAGGCCAGCATGGAATATGGGTTTGTATACTAAGCAGCAAGGAATTGGGGTATTCGTTCTCGAGTAATGCCTATTTGGGTTAGCCATTAGGTAGCTGGTAGGGCTTCTCGGAAGGATTATTATCTTTTTGTGAAGCCCGTTTGCCAGCCAGACCACCACCAGCCTCTTGTTTGAATCAGCCGCCACACCATTCGTCCTGTGCCGGCTGGGGGCTTGAGAGCCAGTTCTTCTCTTTCTCCCTGTTCAGTCATCCTAATTCCCGTTCTTCTTCTGTCACCCGTGCTGAAGTGGTTTGTTAATGTATCTGGGATCAGTTGTGGTCGTTATTGATTCCAGTTGCATTAGCAATGTTCTCTTGTTTCTTTTTCATCTCCGTGTATGCGGGTCTATTAGTTCTTTCCTGGCAGGTTACGCATTAATAACAACCCAGTCTGGTCTGGTTATGTCCATGGGGGTCGGTGATCACATACCATCAGGTGGCCTTGCTGTTTGTTTGCCTGCTTATTCCATAAATATAAAAAAAAAAATTTTTCTATTGGTCTAGTAGTAATCCTGACTACTAAACCGGAGGTCGTGTGTTCGATTCAGACCAGGAACCATTTTTTTCTGTGATAAACGGATTTTCTTTTCTTGCGTTGATGTATAAAATATCTATTGAAGTATATATTTAAAAAATGTATGTACGTTTATCAGTTGACTGATCACCTTAGTACAAGCTAACGCTTGGTTTGATGGCTTCGTCAAGTCATAACCGTGTGTTATATTAATATGATTTTTGCACCAAAACCTTTTCCAGATAATTCTGAACAAAGTTGATAAAAACATCATTGCTCTATCTCCTACCATTTCAGAGTTTATAAAGGACAAAGAAACAAACATTAATTTTTATATATATAGATAATTTATTTATTCAATTAGTTACAGATTACGAGGTGATTTTTGCCCGGAAACATCCTATGTTAGTGGCGGATGGGTTCACCTACCGGAAGTACCGGATCCTTGCGTCCGGTGGCGTGCAGTGGCGATGTTCAAAATGGCATGAAGGGTGTCGGGTGTACCTCAAGACTCAGTCCGACGACCCCAACAGTGGGGTTTGGCGTGGGAACAGCCTACGACACGATCACAATCCATCGAATTTGTTCAGATGCAGTGACGGGACGTTAGTAAAAGTGTGAAGATGTACTGTTTTATTTTTTATGTATACAAGCTTTTATTTCACTTATCTTAGTATATTTGATTGTTACGAGACAAATATTGCGTGCTTAATTAGACCCACTTCCTCTTACACTACGGAGCTGGGATTTTGCACAAACCTTAAGTCCTGATGATAATCCTGACCTGATGCTGCGGTCATGATTGGCTCCAGACAAAGGAACTCCTCAACGGTCAACAATACAATTATGAAATTTTATGTGTGTTTGTGCTTATCAGAGCTTCATAATTAAAGCTTGTGTTTTTAAATATTTTAGTAAGTTTTATTTATATCTCAAGACTAGAAACGCCCTTGTTTCGGAAGAACCAGTTAACAGAGTATTGTGACCTACCTGTAACAGTTAAATATATGGTATTGTGGATTGATTTTTAGATAATGATTTGCTCTACATAACTGTAGTACATCAGTTTGCGTTTTTATTGTCAATAATTGAAGCACTTATGCCCTATAAGATTTTTTTTAACACACTTTATGTTACATGAAGGTTGGTCAATCTTTTTAACCGTGGGGCCAAACTAAGGGATGATAAAGTTACTGCGGCCACAAGTAATTCCTAGTAAATTTTTCTGTGTACTTGCGTAATAAAAAAGTTCTAAATCATAGTTGTGCGGGCCATTTAAAACCCGTTCGCGGGCCACGTTATGTTCCGCGGGCCTGGTGTTGAGCAGCCTCGGGTTACATTAACGAAGTTTTCATACGGTCACTAATGTTTTTGATAATATTCTATAGCTTATGTTCATCAGGGATAATGCAGGATTCTACTGATAAAAGAAATTTTTAAAATCGTTCCATTATTTTCGGAATTTTTTCCTATTTATATTAATATAGAAAAGTTTCGTTATTTCAGAAGGTTCAAATTATGCTGAACTAACATATTTACTGTGATAATTTCGTATAAACAAAGTTTCATAAAAGTAATTTTCATATTTAGACATAGTGACATAGACATTTTGAAAATTTAAAAATTATTTTCCCTATAAAAGTTCTTTTTATTCAGTACTAGCAGCTCGTCCCGGCTTCGCACTGGTGGACATTTTGTGTTTTATATTTTGAAAATTTTTGTATTTTTTTTTATAAGTTTCTTTGAAATATTGAAAGTTTCTGCAGCGCATGCTATCAAAGACATTTTACAGCTCTTTTTTTTTGTCCTTGGGTTAAATAATTGAAGTTTTAGTAGGAATCCTAATTTTTTCTAGATATTTATATAGCCTATGTGAGTGACACAGTGATAATGTAGCATTCTAATGGTGAAAGAATTTTTGGAATCGAATCAGTAGTTTTTGAGTTAATTCGTTACAACATACAAAAATATAAATCTTTTCTCTTTATTTGTGAACATTTATTTTTAAATGTTTAAAAGTTAATGAGCAAATTATCGATTAATATAGTAATTAATGTCATGATAAAATAATACTTTGTTTTATTTACTTACTAAAGTCAGCCCGCGGCTTCGTCCGTGTGACACCAATGTTGATAAAAGTAGCCTTTTTATTCAGAAGTCAGTGTCTAGACCATCAAATATCATCACATAAAAAACACGTCAATCCATCCAATACATGAAATACTGACAAACAAACAGACACTTTACAATTTATAATATTAGTATGGATTTGTGATTGTCGGTCGGCTTGTGTTGGTTCTTAGTGATCGGTAAAGTTAGTAAAAAGTAGTTAGTAAAAGTAAAGTAGAATACTTTTAGTATTAAGTCCGCCTTTTGTACCACAACTTTCTGGTATAATAAAATTTTAAATAAATAAATAAAAAAATAATACAAAATTACGTCTTAAAATATCGACAAGCTTTTGTGTCCAAAGCCTTTAATACTCTCAATACTTGTCATTTTCTGTTTCGTCATTTTCATATTATATCATTATTTTGCTGTGAACGCTAATATATTTGAAGGGAATTGGGTTCACTCGCGTTAACACGCAGCGCGGTTACTGTATCTAGAAGGAGTAATTGAATTAGCTGCCAAGGAAGCACATTTTCTCCTTGAGCATATCCTTGACATGTGAAAAACATCAGAGGATGTATACATATAAGGTTGTGCATGTAAGAATATAAAGAAAACTTATGTGAATTAAGGATGACATCTTCTTATTGTTATATAAGCGGAGGGCCGTCCGTTAATCACGTGATGTTTTACGTTTTGAGCCTCCAACTCCCCTGTGGTCGCATCACCACCCCCACGGTGGTGATACTATCCACCTAAAATTACGTGTAACTTTTTGTACTCATTAAGTTGAGCCATTTTAAAAAAATAATAAAGAAAATCTGTTTCGGTTTCAAAAATAAATACACATGATATCTTAATATCTATATAGATCATTTCCGTATGAGATATGTTTTAATTTGCTTCTTAAATATTTCTATAGATTAGTTAAGAAAACTAAACCAATCTGCACCGTGGTAATACTGTAGAGTATGATATAGGCTGGTAGCCTAAAATTTTGAACGTTTCGAACGGGATATGGTGGGTTCAAATCCTGCGTCGTACCTTTAATTTTCTAAGTTATTTGCGTATCAAACGTTGCTAATTACTTGCTACGGTTAAGGAAATCTGTACTGCTGAGAGTTCCATAAAGTTCGCAAAGGTCTATGATAATCCATCAAATCGCACTTGGCCAGCTTGGTGGACTATTGCCTGTTCCTTTCATATTGTGAGTGGACACTTTAGCCCAGAAGTGGGACAGTTGTGGGTTACAATAATTATCACCGTTGGTTTCATTGCTTGACTCCATGTCTATAAATAATAGGATTGACGTTTATAATACCAACCCACCTCGCTTTCATATTTACCTATTAACCAAACGCGTACTTGAGCTTCCGAGCAAACAAAGATATTTAGTCAGTCTATTATGTACAAGGTTTTCACGTGAAATGTGTTACATTTTGGTTATTTAGGGCATACATGCCAACATGGTCTGACTGAGTTTGTTCGTAGAACGATTTTGGAAAATAGATACCGCTGTACAAAAACAGGTTTAACTAAAAATAAAGCTACATGCTTGTTACGAAAAGATAAACACACAGTATTCATCTGGTAGGTTAATGCTTTACCATCTAAGGCACCATGGCCACTTACTATCAGGCGGGATCATAATCAAGCGCTAACTTATTTATGGTAAAAAAAAACAAAACACACGTTAATGCGTTTCGGGTTTGTACAGTAAAGATGTCCTATTACGATAATCGGAATCACGTCTGGGAACGCAACCTGTATTTTACACATTATAAGTTAATGCTTCATCACAAACTCACCAGATGGGTAAGTGGCGATCTAGTTTAAGATGCTAAAGCGCAGTAACTTATTCGTAGAAGAAGCCTATTCAATCATATCTAGAAGACACATTATATCTACTTGAGCGGAAACGAAGACGCTGTCACTTTATTCTAATCCTCGCGGCACGCCATACGAAGTTAGTGGTAAATATAATGTAATGATTAATTAATAAAAGTATTATTTAAGTATCATCGTTAATAAGCACCTACCGCGCCAGTTTTCTTAACTTGCATAATACACATCGTTTCACATTAAACTTACGGGATACAATTCCCGGCCGTATCACCAGTATTACTCTGATAATTAACTGTAATATTATTATTATTTTATTATATAATACAAAGCGCGTTGCTACGCACAACTTATCAACCATGTGTCCATTCGATATAATTAGTACCAAAACCTATTTAGACATTACTGAACTTAGGCCCTAAACACACCAGTGCTCTATCTCCTACCATTTAAGATTTCAGTAACAACAAATAAATTATAATTAAAAACAAATATAGGTTTATATAGATATGAAAATACATTTTAAATATTTTTTGTTAACAGGAACACAAGCGGCAAATGGATTCGATTCCAAGAACTTGCTAGTCCTTCGTAGCCCCTTCGAGTTCCAGTTGCTGCCTCACCTTATGAACGATCCGTTCAGTTTGAGGCCTGCGTACCACATGCAAGGAGGCCGTACCTTCGCCCACGTTGTCATCGGAATACCGACTGTGAAGAGGGACAAGGAGAGCTATATTATGACCACGTTAACGGTAAGCGAAGAACCACGGGCCCGCAAGTTATAATGAAGGTCCTGCCTTAATTAAACTAGCACGAATTTATGTGGGAAAATATGTGAAATTAAAATTGATATACACCAACGGCTTACCGGCTTAATTCACTGGCCTGTTGTTCTAGGAGGTCACCAACTACTAGGTTTACTAACCAGGTTTACTAATCTGACTACTAAATCGGGTGTCTTGGGTTCGATCAAATCAAACTTTTCTGTAATAAGCAGGAATGTTTGTTCTGTGTCTCAATGTAATAAAACTAATATTACATAAGAATGTATTTAAAAATTTATATGTATGTTTATCGGTTGTTTCAATCCCATAGAACTCGCTTAGTTTGGGTTCATATGACCATGTATGAGATGTTCTGAGATATTTATAATGGCAGTAAAGTCTAGTTACGCCTCATTACAACAGAAAATTCTGTTCTTGAGTTATGGGTGTTGTTTGTGCCATCATGCCACGCCATGACAAGCAATTATGTGTAAAAGATAATGTATCAGTATAATGATATTATATTGATACATACAAAGGTAATGTATCAGTATAATGATATTATATTGATACATATTTTATTATTATTAAATTAATCAACTGATCATCAATTAATTTATCATTATAATACAATATGAATAGTAATTAAAGTAAAAGTAAATTAATTAAAAACATTGCGTTGACTATCGGACTTGTAGTAAACTCGCCGTTTTTGTGGGGACAATGCAATAAAACATGCTTATTGTTCTAAAACGTGAGTTTTACAAGCTAAATAACACTTGCTTCGGTAAAGGAAAACAACGGGAGTAAACCTGCTCTCTAGAGAGTTCCCCATAAAGTTCTCGAAAGTGTCAAGTCTATCGTACTTGATTAGCGTAATGGATGTGGAGCGCCTTTTCGTAGTTATAGGAATATATATATAATAATAGGACTATAGGATATAATCATAGGAGGGCTATAGGAGAGAGGAAAATTGTTGAAATATATAATTATTTTAGGGACTAAAAATCGAAGAGGTAAGGTCAGCAAAAAACAAACACCCTTTGAAATAACTGTTAGAGGTAAGAGCGGCAAAAACTTTATAGCCTAAACCTTGAAAATGTATAAATGGGTGATATCGATGTTAGTCCTACTTAATCTTTCACCGTTTCTTCTCCTCTTTACTATGGCAACTTTCCGAAACAGTGATAGATTCCAAAAAAATCACGTTAATAAGTGTATTGAAAATACTTACATGAAATAAACCATTTGACTTAGACTTTAATGATTTTACATAGGTTTTGTAACGTATTTATCACTTAACAATTTTATTGGGACCTAATTACCATTGAGGTACATCTTCCCCAGCATCTAATCGACGGAATGTCGGAAGCTGACCGCAATACAACTCTCATTGTAATCTTCATCGGAGAAACGGATATGAAGTATGTTGTCAATACCGCCAGTGAGATAGAGAGGAAGTGAGTATTCTTATGTTGTATCTCATGGAAGTGTTAACAAATGTGTAGTTATGCATTATTGTCAAAATCTACCAACATATGTATATTTCTTTATTATTCTTGTAACTATGTATTATGAATTAAAACAAAACATGTTTTTTTTTGTTTATGATAAAATAGGTCAGTCCTATTTAATGCCGTTTACAGTAATTAATAATATATATTTTAACATAAATTTTTACATAAAATATTTAATTTTAACATAAAATATATTTTTAGAAATAATAAAGTAAAATGTAACGTCTGCCTACGTAAAACTCTTGTCCTTGGCGCTGACCGACCTTTTTACGATCATAATTGTTTATTGACACGAAGGCCAAAGTGTAGCTTACATTATTTGGCGTAATAACATATCCAAAACAAGAAGAGCGTAACTCTCATTCACTGTTCATAGTTACGTACTTGTTTTCCGCCGTCGATATATTTAATATTATACAAAACGCAGTAATTAACATTTTCCATTATGCTAATATAGATTCCCGAAGTACGTCAAAAATGGCCTTATTGAAGTACTATCCCCTGCACCGACATATTACCCCAACTTGGATGACCTTCCGACAACATTGGGCGATTCTTTGAAGCGAGTTAAGTGGCGTACCAAGCAAAACCTGGATACGATATACTTAATGGCGTACGCGCAGACCAAGGGCACGTTCTATCTGATGCTGGAAGATGACGTCATAGCTAAAAGAAACTATATGCACGTAAGTATCATAGTAAATACTTGCAGCTTAAATTGTGTTACAAGTTGTACATAGTTGTGTCTCTATCTTTCTATTGAAAGCTAACATTAGAAGGAAAGTGATAAAACACGTGCCTTTGCTTTCAGCATAATATTCTGGTTGTAAATTGTTTAGCAGGGTATGATTGTAATAAATTATGTAAGTAGGCCTCTAATTAGAACAGGTGTGTGAAATCGTCAGAATACCGTGAATTTACATGTGCCGGCCTCATTCCTGCAATTGCAATAGTTTTAGATTTTTAAAGTAAGGAAATTATTGAACTATCGGCATCGCAATTGAGTATAATAATGAATTGCTAAGCATTGAATATATGATAATTTTATACTTAGATATATAAGTAGTTTGACAATAATTTTAAATTACTATTTGTATGTTATTATGTCTTACCAGATCATCAACTGCCTAATCATAAAAAACACGCCAATCCGTCACTCTGTTGCAACGTGAACAATCAGACAATCACACAAATTTTCACATTTAAAATATTATTGTGTATTATCTGCTCTCACAAAAAGCTTGTGCTATTGCTAAGGCGATAAAATTGTTCTTAAAAATTTAATGCTGGCGTTGCATATTAATATAATGATAGTGTATTATAATTATAAATAAATATGTTAGCGCTGCGCACAGTTCCAAAATAAAAGCGGGCGACCGCATGCATTAACAACTTCTAACACGCGAGTACATATAATAAAACTTTGCTACGCTGACTGTACTTTGTCATCGGCCACTGCGATTTTGTGAATACCTCAGACTAGTTTGCATAACTTTGTTACTGCTATTAGTTACAAACTGTTTCTGTTCACAAATTTGACTTTACATATGTAGCTGTGTGATATCTGACAGAATAGTTGCCATTATAAGTAAATAGCTGTATTTTAAAATTGTATTGCTATTGTTCTGTTGTAATGTGATGTCAGTTCATTTAATTATGATGTTCGCGGTACTTACAACGTAATGTGCCAGTTAATTACTTAGCTACTAATTCCAGCTAATGACCTGTCTTCGTTGTCTTTAGAACAACTCATGGTCACAAGAAATGAAACAATACGTTCTCTGATTATAAAATTGGTCTTAAACGTGTGTAAAATACAAATAAAAGAGTGATGTTCATTTTGTTATTTATTATTACCAAGCTACCTGAATATTAAAAAAAAGAAATGTGTGTATGTCTTAAATTCATATTTATGAATACAATCTCGAAGTTTGATGGAAGACAATAGAAATATTATTTTTAATAGCTGTTAATAAAATAAAAGGAAATTATAATCACTTTGATATTGTGTTCAAATAACATCTTGATAAAAAATGATTGGATGCTGGGATATTTCAAGAATCCATTTTGCTTCAATGATAAAAAAAATCTTATACAATAGTCATATTATTTGTCGTAGGAAATCAAAGAGTTTATCGCAGCCATATCGATCTCCACTCCCAACTGGTTCTTTCTCGAGTTTTGCCATGTCGGCGGCATCGGAAAGCTCTTCAGGTCGTCCGATCTAGTGCACTTCATAGTCTACGTGCAACTGTTTTATAATAACATGCCGATCGACTGGCTACTGGAGAGCTACCTCGCTGACCGCGTCTGCACTATTGACAAGACATCGGTAAGTTATTGGTGAATATTATAATGTAATGTCAAGTCAAGGCTGAGTTGGTTTGTGTGTTTTACCATCTACGACTGCACCGCTGTTTACACGCTACACGTACGTAACATCTTTCCTGTTAAAAAAAAGAAATTTTGATAGCCAACTACTATCTCCTTTTCTTTAAAAAATACTATCGTCTAAAGAGGTTTTATGTTAATATTTTATATGGAAAATAATGGTATTAAAATAAATGGTTTTATAATAAAAAGAATGCGTTATTTTTGTTTTAAATTTTTCAATAAATTGATGAGAAAGATTTTTCATCTGAATGTACAGTTGGCATAAAATGTGGTCAGCTGGTGCCTCCACGTCATTGTACCTATCGTGACATTACATAAAGGAGCAACGGCACTCCAATGTGTTTGTAGATAGCGATAGATTCTTAACCATGGGTATACCACTACTAGAATCCGAATAAAACACCTATATTTATCGAAAATCTTTTATTGTACACTACAAATTGTCTTAGCCTCGCTTTGGAAGAAAAGTTTTGGGTAGTCTTTTAGTTGCCATACTAATTTTAAACTTAATAGATTTCCCTCAAAAAACGTAGTTTTCTGGTACTAGAAGTATCCTATAACCATTGTCCGTATATAAGCTACAAACATGCTAAATTTCATATACATTTTTTTATTGGTTTTGGAGTTGCCATACTAATTTTAACCCGTCATCCTGTGAGAACTAACCCATTTCCTGGGATAAAACATATCCGATAACCATTCTCGGGTTTTAAACTACGGCTTTACCGAGTTTCGTCTAAATCTGTCCAGTGGTTTTTGCGTGAAACTTGAACAGGCAGACAAACAGACAATAAATCAAAAAATAATTATTTTGGTGTCTATTTCAATAACAAAGCCTCCTTAAATAAAAACTTTCCAAAATATACTTAATGTACAGAATTGACCTCGTTACAGTTTTATTATTAGTATAGATATTTTACATAGTATTACGCTTTACGTCCAGAAAAGTATAGTTTGCGCCACCCTGGGTTCCATATGCCTCAGAATATAAACCTATTCCCCCCTTCAGCTCAGAAGCTCGGCACCCACATGCCCTTAACTAGAATTCGTACTGAATTTATAGAAAAATATCTAGTTTTTGAATGGAACGTGAAACTACATCGCTACCTACGTAAAATGTCATAAACGCTTAAAGTCAAGTTTCAATTCTCTTCCCAGATAAATGATGAACATCTGTGTTGGCATTATATTTTAAATCAGTAATGATATTTCGAGAGCATGCTTTGACGATATTTTCTTTTAAAGTAATGAAACCCGTTCTTTCTCAGTTATGAAGTCGTGGTGAAAATAATGAGAAAAGATCTTGCAATGCAGATTAAAGTGTAAGGAATCGTGACATTCCTATAAAATATTTTAGGTAGTCATAAGCATAGATTGTTTTGCTGTATAAATAACTAGTTACGCTCACGGTTTTACCCGTGTTAATTGACGAGAAGAAAAGGCTAAGCTCCATACAAATAACAATTTCTCCCGTTTTTGTAACATTTCTTATTAATACTCAATTCCTATTGTTTGTAACTTGATATATAAAGTATAGATACTTATAATCGGTATCAAAACAAATACATTTTTAAGTTACGTACGTGTGGCTGCAGGGAGTGTACATAGAAAGACTGAAATTTACTTACAATTTGTAAATAAATTATAATATTCATTGGTTTCTAAGCTAAGTTGAGGCAATGTATTCATACTTCGTGGGAACGGTTGGTAGAGTCCAGCCCGTGAGGATAAGCTAACGCTGGGCTTTATCTCTCTCACGGTTCAATAATGCGAGTTCAGCGATTTTATTCCCTATTAGGGTACTTTTGCATTATAAGGGCCCTTATCACACATTACGATTATTAATTTTGATTACTACGTTTTTATTGGTTATTTTTACATATCTTGCGTAGGTATTGTGATGTTTCAAATTTGTTATGGTGGTATTGTTATATTTTAATGAGTAATGTACCTACTGGTTTACTCATTATGTAGATATATTTAAATCAATATAAATTCTATTAAGGTAATTAAGCACCTACTAACAGCCTTTACCACATCCACGTAGGGTTAACTGTTGGACAATGCCATTAGGCATTAAGCTATGCCCTTAGTTCCCTTTTTATAAGATGTGACATAAACAGAAATAAATAAAAATATTCTATACCCTTATATTGCCATCCAATTGTGTTTTTAGTCTAGTCGATAAAAAAATACTATATTTACGTTTTTCTTTGACCATTTACAATAATTAATTAATTATTATGTAATTTCAGAAAGTGTGTATGAAGAACAAACTGGAAATACGGCCCAAGTACAAGTCTTCTCTCTTCCAACATATCGGATTGTATTCATCGTTGAGGGGGAAAATACAAAAAGTTAAGGTATGTATCGTGTATTGTAGCGATAACTCTGCTATTAACATAAACAAAAATACAACATTATTTTATTGGACACCACATTTTTTTTCTATAATTGGTGGCGTTTTTTTTTCTATTATAGGCGTCGTTTTTTCTTCAAATGTAGGTTAACGCGAAAGATAATTTAAAAAAAATTGTATCTTGTTACGCCAAAGAAATATATGTTTTTACGTGTACATAAGTACATACCTTATTTTATTACTTGCTACAATTTTATTTTTAGTAACTATGTAGCGTTTCATAGTTCCCGTTTCGTTGTTGTTAGTTCTATGCTATCTGGACAAAATCGCTTGTTAGCGATAAGATCATGATTTTTATGTCACTTGAAATACTTTGTCAGATGTTTATCTATAAATATAAACAGGGAACCCTTTTTTCTTGACTGTATCTCAAGCAAGACTTCACCTGATAATTTATTACATTTTTTTTTACATCCGTGGAGCTTTAACTTAATGTATCAATTTTTTTGCAACATTTTCACCGAATAATTTATTTTTCAAATAATTTCTGAAACTATTCGAACTATTCATTGCCTACTGTAGATTCACTACGTATTGTAGTAGAGTAATATGGCATATTTAGCATTAATAAATTCATTTACTTGTAGCTATTGTGAACAATAATATAAAATAAGTTACATAAAAAACGTTTTTTCTTAAAAT
>DWJZ01003807.1:0-16340 GCA_018249125.1 Asbolis capucinus | reverse complement strand
CCTTACATAATATATTAAACAGTAAGGTCTGACTGACATAAAACTTACTTTTTAAATTCCCTGGGTATACATTAAATAGGAAAATTTATTAATATTTTCAAAATCGCCTTATTCGTCAGTTTGGTATAGTGTAATGCAAATAATAATAAACATTCCCTAAAAAAAAATTAGGAGTTGTAAAAACCTTAAAAATTATCAGAGTAGGTATAGAACGAAAAACTTCTTTAGAAAGATAATAAGAATGTAATTTCTTTCAGAAACGCACTACCTAAAGGCTTAAATAAGGCTTTAATTAAGGCTTTTGTAGATGAAGTAAGTGTATAAAACAGTCTCCATTTGCTCCATGCAAATTTTCTAGCCGAACAATTAGCTGAACTGTTTCACTGTGCTTGTCAACTCACGAATAGACCTCTACTAAGCTCGGGTGTTTCCTCATACTGAGGAGGCCTACAGCATACTCTACGCTGCTTCAATGAAGTTAGTAGCCAACCAAAGTATCGAAAGTTTTTATGCCGTAAGAAGGCCTCCGACATGGCTTAATGATTGCTATCCAACGATAACAACCGTGAATTACCTGCCCTCATGCTCTGCTCAGCGCTCATGAAATTTTGCTACTAGTGATCACGCATCCGACCCCACCCGCTGTTGCTTAATTTTTCCGATGACATACGATCATAACAAGTTGCCGAGCTATGAACGCTTCATGTACTGATTACAGGTGCTGTAAAATAAAAAAAAACACATATATGGTCTGTTTCTTTATAGAAAACTAATACAAACTTTCTCACATAGGTTCTTACTTTTAATTCCAAATATGACTTCTGCATTTAGCTAATCCATTACATCTCATCTCTATTTCAGGTCTGGTTGGTCGTGCGGGCTGTGAATAAGGTGGTTGTGAATAAGTTGGCTGTGAATTAGGTGGCTGTGGGTAAGGTGGCTGTGAATTAGGTGGCTGTTGATAAGGTGGCTGTGAATAAGCTGGCTGTGGATAAGGTGGCTGTGGATAGGGTGGCTGTGGATAAGGTAGCTGTGGATAAGGTGGCTGTGGATAAGGTGGCAGTGGACATGGTATCTGTGGAAAATGTGGCTGTGGATAAGGAGGTTGTGGATAAGGTAGCAGTGGACATGGTATCTGTGGAAAAGGTGGCTGTGGATAAGGAGGTTGTGGATAAGGTGGCTGTGGATAAGGTGTCTGTGAATAAGGTGGTTGTGAATAAGGTGTCTGTGAATAAGGTGGCTGTGAATAAGATGGCTGTGTAGAATCAGAGGGAACCATAGTACTGGTTGTTATTTGTAAAGAGTATGCGTGTGCATCTATCAACTGTCTAGGCCTAGTGGAACGAACACGAGGAATACAAGGGCGTCCTCCATCTCTGCCTATAGGTCTTGCCTTACATAGACCGTCATTCTCTGTATCTTCTTCGGCTTCTCTTAGTATGTCCTCTTGAATTTTAATGTTATTTGATTCCAGTGTTGCGTTGTACAATTCTGATAGCTTGATTACTGGCCGGTACATCTGGCTATGTAATATGTTTGTCAGAGATAGCAGAGTCAGTATTGCAAAAGGATTTGCAAGCATTATGAATTCAGCTACAATTGCCCTTTGTCTTTGAACATGCTCGGATTATACAGAATTTACTGTGGCTACTGCGGTTACGTTAATATAAATTTTCTGTTATATCGCAATGTGTGATTATCATGTTTTGAATTACGCCGTGAATTTGATTAGGCATTCATTAAGGCGGATTTATTGAAACGTGATATTTGAAAATGTTCGATCGTCTTAGCCGTCAAATTGGTAACGTTGTTTGTATTTGTTAAATTCTGGAATAGTTTATATATTGTAGGTGATTCATCATATAAGTACAACAGAAAATTTCTAATTTGTGTGTTTTTTATAAGTGCCTAATGAAAGTTGAACATTTTCAAATTTGGTTGCTGTATAAAACAGTATTTTGATCTTTTGACGCAGAACGCACTGATCGTATTTTTACCGTTTTTCGTCTTTTTAATATCAATAACCGTGCACGGGCAACATCAAGTCTCTATTATTTGTGATTTTTCGTTCTGCTTATTCGTTGCCTAATATTATTAATGCGGAAGTTTTTAGGTATCGATGGATAGTTAGATGAATGGAATGCTGCTACCCTTTCATGTATAAATACCGAACAGATGTGAATAAAATTAGGTTCGGAGATAAATTATAGTCAGCACATAAGATACTTTCTAACAACATAGTTTACAGGGTTAGTCATAGGCAAGAGTTAATTTATCCATAAAAATACAAAATTATTATTGATTCAATTTAATTTTGTCTCGTACCAGCATCGAGGGTGTCGTGAAATCGCGACCGTTTTACAACTCGCTCACTAATAATTGTATAACATCGTTACTTGACATGTACATATTGTTCATCATAATATACAATTACGACAGATGTCGTTACAATCTACTACACATTTAGTACAATTGAATTAATTTCAAATAACGCTTACCACTAAGCGCTAGCAATGTCAACGAACAATTCTCATAAAATGTTTGCATTTGGCAGTAGTTTTTAATTTAATTTGCTGCAACACGATCTGCCAATAACGGATATTAGATATTTTGTTTGTCCTGGCTATGTAAGCATTACAGTGTGTTGGAAGTATTCCAATTCCATGGTTACTACTGCTTATAATCTCCATTAATTCGCATTGGAGCAGCGTGGTGAGGTATGCTCAAGGGCCTCCTCAGTATGGAGAGAGACCCGAGCTCTAGGGCATTAATCAAGCCAGCTTGTTCAGTCACTAATTCAGGGAAAACGAACGACGTGGTAAAAATCCCAAGAAACTGGGTTAGAATGAGCCTGAACATCACCTGAATTAGTTAAAAGTAAAGATAGCTTTGATGATAACCTACTTCTGATGAGGGAGACGACCCTATAGGAAAAATATGTTGGTTACAACAAATATACATGTATGTCTTTTATAGCTTATACCTTTAGCAAAAACCTTTTTAAATTCTGTAACTAATGGTATGTAAATAGTTTTGAATTCTATTAAACAAATGTATTTCATATTATCAACGTAGAAGTGTGTGTGTTTGTATGTTTGTCTGTCTTTTACATCCTAACAGAGGGACTGATTGACATGTTTTTTTGTGGAGATAATAATATAAGGTACTTTTTATCAACATTGCTACTACGCGAGCGGAGCCGCGGGCGGATCCTAGTTTTATGTAGTTTAAATTCGGAGAACTATTAGGCCCCATTTAATTAATTTGCATTTAATTGTCCGTTCGTTCGTTAAGACCGTTTTCGAAAATCTTGCAGCAAAAACTTTTGAAGAGAATTAGAATTATTGTAGCTCTTTTGTTGGTGGTAGTGACCACATGTCGTCACTTCACCCGGATACGCGTTTGTCAGTTATATTTCTATACTAGCTGTGCCTGTGACTTTGTCCGTGTGGAACTTAATAAAATGAAATTAAGTCGTGGTGGGGGAAGCGGTGGAAGGAGCCCGAGAACATTAATCAATTATTCTAAGACTTAAATTAGAGTAGCCTAAGTAACTCCTATTACATCTGCTATCTACCAGTTAAGATCCCGTCAAAATCGGTCCAGCCATTCGAGAGGTTACCCGGAACAAACAGAGACAAAAATTGTAAAATATGTATATATATTTTTGTATATGTACTGTACACATACATATACATTTAATAAAAAAGTGTTCTTTTAATATTACAAACAGAAACTTCGATTTTATTTATTTGTATAGATAAAAAATAATGTTCTATTAAAATATTTATATTTTCACGAAACCAGCCTAGTTATGGCCCGTGATACGAAACATGTAACATTTAAAGTCGTTGTTAATTAATAAAATTAAACATGGAAAAAATTAAAATTAGCAAAAACAGCAAAACTAATTTTATTTTTTACTCAGCCGCCAAGTGTAACTGCACGTCGGGTTAAATTTTTAAAACCGACTTGTTACGTCGTCTGTACGCGCACTAATTAACCGCCGAGGGCCACAATGCAAGAGCGGGTTTAAAGACCGCTCGTGGAATTTTAAAATAAAACTTATTTTTTATATCTCCGGTCAAATAAGGTCATTGGAATATGTGTCGAGTTGTTACGCCCTGTATAGTCCCGTGAGCAATCGCGGTGTTAAGTAGTGATGTGCTGTTGCGACCGATTTCAATTTGGGATGAAAAGAAACAAAAGATGTACGCAACTTCACAGTTTCGTCGTGGAAGGGATGAAGTGTTTATTATTTTCAATGTTGCCAACCACAGAGTACTATAAAATTATATGACTATTTTTTTTACCTGCTATAAATTAGTGTTTGACCGCGATCCTACCTGATGGTAAGCAGCGCGCGGTCTTACACGGTAAAATGCACTAATTTAGTAAAAGAATATTTACTCTTGACTTGAAGACACTTACATTGTAATCGAACGGGAACACCGACGCGGGAAACTTATTCAAGTCGTTCACAGTACGTATAAGGAAGACGGAGATGTTCATACTGGTGAAGTGTTGACGACGTAGGGATGGACAACATACAAGTATATTCAATTTGCAATACAACATGCGAGGTAACGTATTTATTTACCGACATAAAAGAAGGAGGAGGTAACCAATTCGTGTGTATTTTTTATGCAAAAAGCTTAATACTTATGTTAGTAGTGATAAATATATTTTTGATGGAATATAAATGCATTTTAATTGTATACACTGCAAAGTTATATTATACCCTTTAAAATTAAGTGAAGTTTTTAATTGTTAAGATGAATGGGAAGGATGACTGAAGGACGGGCAGAAAAAGAGAACATGTGCGCAGGTAGGTAGTGATTGAATTCAAGCAGTTCAATTAATAGTTCATTGTCATTATTGAATTCAGTTGCTTCAGCTCTATCCTGCTTCTATTGTCTCTGGCTCTTGCGCGTCTGTGGATCTATTACTCCCTGGCAGGCAACGCATTAGTGACACCCCAATCAACATCAGAGTGTTAATGTTGGTGGACGACGGTGATCACTTGCCGGTGGTCACTTATCATCACTTATCGTCTGTTCGTTTGCCTGCTTATCACATAAAAAATAGACAGTGACAATACTAAATTCTCGTATAATTACATCTTGAATGAATCGTATAGAAATACTGCATCACTATTTGTGCAATAACTAAACTAAAAGCTACATTTAAATATATATATAAACATGGAAATGATTTGATGTCGGTTTGTCGCTCAAATACACTGGTGGTTAGATACAGTTGTGTTGTGGTTTGCTCGCGTCAGAGTCGTTTTGTTGTTTAAAATTAGGTAACGTTTATTCAAATTCATCAATTAACCACACTAATGGCGTTAACATTGAAATTGTAATTTAATATTTATTAAAATTTATTAATCAAGCTGTGTCTAGGTTAAAAGCAGAGATAGCTTGTTGGTTCAGTTATTGATTCTGTAACAGATTTTGGGTTAAAATTCTGGGCGATTCTGTAATTTTCAAAGTTTTGATTTGTTGGTGTCGGCGAGCGGCGTAGCCCGTGTGGTAAATCGTAGAAATCTATGTGTAATTAGACTAACTAACTCCGTGCCGTCGTGCCATCCATCCATCCGTCCATCCTCACAAACTTTCGTAATATTAGTATGAAGTTTATCTCCCTTTCAACGAGTATGTTACGGTAACCTAATATTTTTATGTAAATAAATAATTATACATAAATAAAATAAATTTATGTATTAACAAAGTTTTGTTAGTATACATTAATTGTTGCTTGCTTCAATGAAAGAAAATATTGTGAAGAAGAGACTTAGGAGTGATTTCCCCATTAAGTTCTAGAAGATAAGTGAAGTACACCGTTCTGCATTTGGCCAGCGTGGTAGACTATGTCCTGTAGGTACCCTGTAAATATCATGAGTGGAGACTTGAATTCAGTTTTCGGACAGATATGGGTTGATAAGAACTATGATATTAAAATTGAAAAACTTAAAAACCATTTATGGGTGGCCACAAAACCCGTTATAGTAAAAATGGCACCGTTTTGAAAATAAAACAGATTGTATATTGATCGTTCCACAAACAATAAAGGCACGCGGGGAAGTCCCGTACGCGCCGCCAATTGTAAAACAGCAATTGAACAGTCAGTTTAGCCTTTGTAGCGGGAATTGGAAAAAGTTTTATAAATGCCGTCAAACGGTCGCTGATTGATTTAGGATTGTAAGCGTTTCATTTTAAATTTTACAAACTGGTTACACTAGATCCGTTCACATCACTATGATTTACGATAATACAGCAATTGGACGTTATTAAGCGGAAAGGATCCAGTCCATATTATGGTTAAAATTATTTGTTAGGTTTCATAAATTTAACTAACCTGTGTGGATTATTGATTTTTTTATATAACTCACTAAAATTTATTCATAAAATAAATATATAACTATCAAGAACTTTTTCCTCATTTATTAAGGATACTATACTTACTAAGATTATGAAAATTAATTGCCTTTAGCCACTTTTAACTTTCATTATAAATACTCTAATAAAATTCAAGGACTGTATCGAAATACGAAAGATTGTCGTTCTACACAATATAAACGTACTTTGACAGCCAAAATAAACATATTCCTACAGCTTTAGAGCAACATAAAATTCTTTCTTGTTCTAAATTATTTCTTGTTCTTTTGATATTTTTACTATTAACATGTCAATGTCGTAGTTTGTACGACAGGTTAGTTAGACCGAGTAGTGTCCAATATTTCCCGGCAGTCCGTTACTGTGTGACGTCATAATCCGATAAACTGCCTGTCCGTAAACATGACGTCACACAGTAAAATTGCCTATATTTCCCGCGACAATTCCGCGCTTGTATTTTGTCTTATTATTTACGGCAGAGGATATCATAAGGATCAATGAAGAGAGAATTTGAACATTATTTTGGCTTTGTTTAGGGTTAGAAGTGTCTGCCATGGTCTAGTGGTCAGGTCAGGGGTTAACCTGATTGCTTCGCCGTATGTCTTGGGTTCGATTCTTATTCAGGTCATGTTTTTTTTGTGATAAACACGAATGTTTTCTTGTATATATATACTTCTCTTGTACTTACTTATCTTGTATATATATATACTTTATATATATATATATATATACACTTTTCTGATCAGCATAGCACAAGCTAACGATTTGGTTCAGATTAGAAGTTCCCTATGGTATTTGCTAAGACATGTTTTAAAAACAACCTTGCGTCAATAGTCAATATATTAGCGCATTTTTATGAGAATTATTTTTAAATCTGTGCAGAAAACTAAAAAGCCTTAACATTTTGCCATACTAAAAAACTGCCAGTAACACTTTTGGTCAATAACTTTCATGCACAGATAGGGATCAGTTAGAGATTTGTTATATGCATCGCTGACTAGAGATTTTTGGTTCTTTCGTATACTTGCATGGATGCGTGTGTGTGCGTTTGTTTTTACGTGTGTCACTCAATGCATATTGAACACCATTTTCAAATCTCTCATTTATAGATACAATGAATACGCGACTGCGATGTCACATGTTTTCGCGCTACCCTCAGTAATCAATATTTATTGTTATTGAGGGTAGTTTGCGCTGGACGTTATCTAAAAGAGCGGAAAGCAGTGTATTACAATACGCACAGTGATACGATACATATACACGGAAGTCCAGTATGTGTTCTGTTTATTTACTGTGAAATGATTTTAGCCACTTATGGATTTGGCGGTACTTGGGTACTTCAAATACAAATCCTACAAATACCAAATGTCCATGAGCGGCGCTGATCATTTATTATCAGGTGACCGTTAAATAGTTCGCCTGCTAAAATTATAAAACAAATATATTATTATTACTTAGCCCTTTGTTGTCTAAATTAAAAAAAAAAAATTTGGGGACTTTTGTGTTCTATGAGGCACGGGGTGTTATACAATTTTGTCACTAGTGGCTTATGTAAGAGTATCACATTTACAACCCATAATTGTCCTACTACTGGACTCGAGTCTCCTCTCTCAATGTGTGGAGTACAGACCATAGTCCACCACGCTGGCAAAGTACGGATTGGTGGACTTCACACATCTTCGATAACTTTATGGAGAACGCTCAGTGGAAACCTGCACTGGTTGCGGCAAAGTGGCGATGAAGTCTTCAATGGTAAA
This sequence comes from Asbolis capucinus, assembly GCA_018249125.1. Lineage (NCBI taxonomy): Eukaryota > Metazoa > Arthropoda > Insecta > Lepidoptera > Hesperiidae > Asbolis > Asbolis capucinus. The sequence continues at coordinate 8,182 of DWJZ01003807.1, read as the reverse complement.
GTGCACTAACTTAGAAGGCTATTCACTCTTGACTTGAAGACATTTACATTGTAATCGAATGGGAACACCGACACGGTCAACTAATTTTAATACTTCGCGGTGCAGGCGATAAAGGACGAGAAGAAGCGCGTCGTTCATATAGGCGAAATGTTAACGACGAAGGGGTGGATCCCCGCCGTGCGTCGGCTCGTTCGATGGTGGAATGGGGATGAGGGAATAAAATCATGCAATTCCTGTGCATACTCTCCAAAGTGTATCCTGTAAAAGAGCGAGAGGCTGGCAACTTTGTGCCTGTGCTCGAGGCTTTTTTTGCCACCCATCCTCCTACCGACAGCGCCAGCAGCTGTTCAACTTTTTCGACCGCCTACAATCCAAACAAGCGGCCGGGCTAAGAACATTTCTTCTTTAACAGTATCAAGGTATCCCCATGTGACGTGTGGTGTCGCTAGTGACGTTGATCCTAGCCTCAGAAGTTGTATCGTTCTCGATTGCCCTAATCTCTACGATTGCCATTCGTTTATTGCTTAGTGGGTTAAGCTGTCGATATGTTAGTGGGCGGAAGCGATTTTCATTTATCTACTCTAACTTTTTAATTACATATTTATATATCCACTTATAATTACTATTTATATATACAAATAACGATTGCAAAACTACTTAAAATCAAACTCAATTGCATCATAGGTAATGGCTCACCTAATGAAAATCAGAAGTATATCATTATAATCTTGAAATTGCTTACTAATGTAAATATCTGTTACCAATACGCATAAATATAAATAAGCCGCAAAACGGTTCAATAGAATGTGCGTTTAAATTACATTATTAAAATCTGGTATAGTATCTTAACCTTTTAGTGTTTGAGATATTTTATGCTTTATATACAAATATGAAGTGTGGTCTGATGTATGAAAGCGCACAGAGGTTTTATATGTAAAGTATTGTACAGGTCCCGTTGGAACCCTTTTTGTACGGAATTAAAAAAAATAACAAAAACATAAATTATAATATCTACGGCGTTAATCAAAATTAATGACATAGGCATAAATATAGCAACTCAATTTTAATTTCTTTACTCGCTCCTCCTATATTTCAGACCGCATCCTACAGCGCGCCACTCACGGGAATAGTACTAGTCCGAAACAACTTGCCACGACTTGTCCAACATTTGATGGTCGCTTTATTGTGGCAATACACGCCTTTGATGTATTAAGTGCGGCTGACATTTATTACCGGATTGGCCGCTAATAAATCTTTCTTGTTTTGTTGTTCAGTTTTCCGTTAGGATTGCTGTTTGACTTATTCAACGCGAGGGAGATTTGGTTTTCTGTTTGGATGTCTATAAATTGTTCCTTCCATATTAATTATGACGTCATGACATGCGACCTTGTACTTGTCAATCCTACTAATATTAAAAATGCGAAAGTTTGTGCGGATGTATGGATGTTTGATCCTCTTTCACACAAAAAATAATGAACGGATTGCAACAAAATTTGGAACAGAGATAGATAATAGTCTGATATAACATATAGCCTACTTTTTATCAGCATACCACGCGGGTGAAGTAGCGGGAGAACAGTAGTATAAAATAAGTGCTATAGTCAATTAGAACGCTGGTAGTAAATCGGTTCGCTCCAAGACTAGTTTCAATATTCCAGTGTACTCGTTTTAGTTTGTCAGTCATACAAGCCTCGCTCGTTCGCTAATTATTTAACTCTATTCCACTTTGTTCCTGTCTGCTGTCTCACTTGGATTTGCAGTAATTGGACACCGGAAAATTCACTCGCGTAATGTAAGTTCTAAATGAAATCTTGAAGTTAAAGTTAAATTGTAAGCAATTTGATTAGACATCTTTGTATGCCCGAGTTCTTACACATCCAAGTAACTTTATCGTGTGCTGACATAAATGCACATATTTTTATTCTAGAAGTTCCTGGTATTCTAGCAAACGATCAGACAAACTAAATTCTAGTAAGTGCTTGTACAAGCATAATATTGTGGGGCACTGAAGTGCCTTCGCCAAGTTAAGCAATATAGCAATTCGACACGGTCGTAACATGTTTATTTCAATTATATTATGTGTTTATAGTAAAGATATTTTCATTGTTTATATTTGTGTCTGTATTATATATTTTATGACTTTGAACTTTAGGCTTTATCAAGGAATTCATCTTACTTATATTATACTTGTGAAAGTTTCTGTTTGTTTGTTTGTTACTACTTAACGCAAAAACTGCCGAATCGATTTTCATGATATTTGGCATACACACAGACGGTAACTTGGATTAACATATATGTAGGATAGTTTTAATCCCGGAAATCCCGCGAGATCGGAATATACGCGACAAAAACTTCTACGCGTGTGGGTATAGCTTCTAAACGAACATATTAATATAAAACCAACAAGACTGTCTTCCCAGAAATCCCGCGGGATCGGGAGTTACTCGGATAAAGCTCCTGTGCGTATGAAGTAGCGGGTTCAGCTCCTAGGGACTGAATAGTTTTCTCTAAGGAACACGGGACCAAAATGGAACAAAGAATCCTCCTGCACTAATCTCCCTTTCACTCTGTGTAGTGCATATATTATGTTCCTGAGTTTAGCCTATAAAACTTTTCCCAATAAAAGAATGACATAAATCATATCCCCGGACTATTAATTGGGATCATGCATTCATCCAGGTTTTCCTTTACAGCTCATGTAAATAATATATTATAAATGTGAAAGTTTATGAGAATGGATGAATTATTGTTACTCCTTCACACAAAGACTATTGAATGGAATGAAATTTAGCACAGAAATAGATTATTTTCTATTTATTATCGACATACCACGCGGACGATGCCACGGGTGGCCCTAGTGTAAGTATATATTTTTTTATATGTTGTTAGTAAATGTATAACTCAAGTAGAGACTTTGTATTGTAAAATATTGACTTTCGTTGAGTGAGCTTTTGGTTTCTAAGACGAAATAAACAGTTTTCATTTCATATGTTGTACAATAAAGTGTAATTGTATTTTATTCTATTGTTTCCACAGCGACCAACAGAACACTAAACAGCAATCAATCTCGGACTCAATTTAGGTAAATAGTCCTTCATATATGTACGTACATTCAAATAAACAAAATTATAGAATGCTTATATGTCACAGGGCAATCTGATCCCAAACTAAGCGTTAGCTTGTACTATGATTATAAGACTACTGCTAAAAATACATATATACATATTTTTATATACATACTTATGGAGATATTTACACCCAGACACACAGAACAAACGTTCCTGCTCATCACAGAAAAGTTTGACCTGGGTGGGAATCAAACCCACGACCATCGGCGTTGCAGTCAGGTTCACTAACCACTAGACCAACCGGCTTGTCGATGACTATGTTCACCAAAATTAAAATTTATTTGACATGGTTACTACAAGTTGTCGTTATATATTTAGTTACATAGTACCAACTTAGTATTACCAACGTATTTAGTTACTTAGTAGTTATTTAGTATTTAGTACCAAGGTACCAACCATGTCGCTAACTAACAAGGTTAACAATGTCGCTAATTAACAAACGTGGTTTATAATCGATTTTACAATTTATTACGGCCGAACACCTGCGATGCGGGATTAGGACATGTTTGGATATGTTATTTAATAAAATCACAAACACCAAAGGCATGGTTGTCTTATTTAAAAACACAAAAATACCCCCATTAATATATCCATGTTTGAGGCGATTAAAGGCATTTGAAGCAATATCAGTGTGGAACATAAACAAGAGCTGCGTAACCCAGTTTACTGGACAAGCATCAAGCCATAACGTACATCATAGTCCAACTTCAACCTCACAACTGCTCGCCAGACAGCGCAAGTTACGGCGGAAGAAATCCAGCTCCGAGGCTTATCTTACTCGGAGCCACAACTACATGTCACTGTTGGAACAATAATGCCGGAGAATCAACTAGGGTTGTGGCGTGGCTATTTATGGGTTTCACTCATTTTTTATCGACGAACGTGGAGATGGTGTTTTACAGCCTCTTCATCATATATGGTCAGTTCTGCTTTCAGTTCCACCTAACTGGGACATCCTATCATGTAGTTGTAGAGAAATACGAAGCAGAAGCGGTGATAGCCTAGTGGTTAAGAATTCGGAAGAAAAAGGAATTCGAACTCGAGTGTCCGGGTTCAAATCCCAGGCCGCGCACTTCTGACTTTTCGGAGTTTTGTGGGTTTTAAGCATTTAAATGTCACTTGCTATAATGGTGAAGGAAAACATTGTGAGGAAACCTGCATGTCGGGGAGTTTGCAAAACTCAAAGACGTGTGAAGTCTGCCAATCCACGCTTGATCAGCATGGTGGACTGTGGCCTTAACCTTCTCATTCAGAGAAGAGACCCATGCTCAAAAGGGCCGTGATGGGTCGAGATGAAGAAGCAGAAACAACATGTACTCGTAGTTTTACATAGTACTCGTAGTCGTACATGTCTTCGTCAGTTTTCCCACGTTAATTCGACTTGCTCAACTGTGGTGATTTGAATAAATATATATTGAACCTTTGATATCCTAAATGATTGATTGATCGCCCATTTTTGTGTATGAATAAAGTTCCGTTAAAAAGTACCTTCATCGTTTCCGCGTATCGGAATACACGTAAGGTTGCCGAATTTCGTTACTTAATCGAACACCTTTCAGGCATTTTCACGCACACCAATATCTATTCTTAAGCTGATCAATTGAAGTCGTTTAAGCCAATATTTAAATATAGCTCGATCATAGATACTGACAAGCATCCAAACATACTGATCGAAAATGGGGTAACAACAGAACCAGCTTCACGAAGCTAGTTCTACTTGAGGTGGAGCAGAAGTTAAAAAGAATACAAAAAGATAAGTCGCACCCCTGGTTACAAATAGACTGGTGGTTCTGCACTAACCGAGTGCGACTCGAACTGTGGCCTAGTCTAGCAAACAGTACTGCACGGAGCGATTAATTACACAACTCGTCTCGACGCCCGACTCCACTCGCAACTCCTACAGCTATTGCTATTAATTAGCGAACTTGTTTTGTTAATTACGTATCATGTTGAGCTTATCTCGTCTGGCTCCTATTTGTTTTACTCAAGTTTCATGTTTGAGCGCTGGTAGCTCCGCCTATGCATGTCATGGTCGACCTTATTTCAAAGTTTGGAGTAAATTTTCAGAAGCAGTTTGAGGACGCTTCAGGAATATTATAGGAACGCACGGGGATTATTAAACCGGTAATACGAAGTACTCATCGCTTTGCTAGGTCGCTAGGAATGGCCTGACTTAACGATTGCGTTTGACCCGTCTTCCCTGTCTAGGTATATAGGTATGGGTGCTTGTTTTCAGACGGATAAACAAAAAGTATAGATTCTTTTTCTATTTTTACGTTAAAAAATTAAGCGCTTACCTACGATCCCACCTGATGGTGCTGAAGTGCAATAACTCAGCAAAGATAATTCACTCTTGACTTGAAGATGTTTACAATATAATCGAACGGAGCGAAAGAGTTTTAAACGTTTCGGTTAGTCAGTTAACTTTATTGAATCAAAAAGATCGCGAAGTCTAAGAAAGTCGTGTACAAACTTTGTATACATTTAGCAGAAACATTTTTTTCAACATTTTGCACATTTCCGAACAATTTGGTCACGGTCTATCTTAGTGATATTAAAGTGTTTAATGATTTATTAATTATGGTTTATTTATTACAATAATTTCGTTCACATGAAACAGTTTTCATTCATTTAATCCCCACGGCTTTTTGCCCAATAATTTTGACTTTAATCGTGATGATTGAAAAATAAAAATCTTTCCTTTTTATAATATTAGCGTAGGTATACCAGTTCAAGCTCCATAAACATGATGTAGCTCGTTTGACTTTAAAAATTTGGTTATAACTGCGTCAAGCTATAAAAAATTCATTTGTTCTTTTTTCAACGACTACAGAATACGCCAGCACCCAATTAAGAGTTACAAAAAATGAGAAATATCGCTACAGTATACTCTTAAGGACACTACACATTCATCGACCTTTTTAAAAGACGAAAACCGTATGTTAGTAGAAAACCAAAAGACAAATTCACGTGTATCCATTATATATTTTATGCCGTTTTTGTGTTTGTTGAGTTTTTTCATTACGGAGCGCTCAAGTGAAGACAGGCTGTGAGCTAAGTATCGGATTCTGATATCGTTATTTCGTTTTAAAGTGTTTTGCATGACGTAAAATCCGCAATAAGTCCAATGTAACTGGGACCTGTATATTTTCATACATAACGCAGCAAAGAAATGGTCTAGACATTTTTACAACTTGTTGCTTAACTTGGTTTATCAACCAGCATTGACGTAGCCTGCTGAACTTTGAGATAATATATTGTTATTGATAAAAAATATATAATAGTTATTCCTCGTATGTGGCGTATTGCATCCTGAACATCGTAGGATATTTATACGCCATCATATGAACAACATACAACATAATAATAATGAAAATCGAGTTATAAGCGGTAGTGCAATCAACACGATTTATTTTGTCGGGTTAATTTTATTTACAAACTTCCTTCATCGGCGTCGCTTTGAGGAAACATCGATGAAGGAAATTCGAGGTCCGTAATGAAGCGAGTCCATCTTTTTCTTCTTGGTTGGTAAGGCGTTAGTGATGCCCCTGGTTTTAAGCACTTTATTTTTTATTACTCTTTTGCATCACTTAAAATGAGAATCATAAATAATTATATGTTGTAGTTTATTTGTCAGGTATAAGTGTATTTATGTGTGTGTACTCATGTTTATGTCAACGCGAGTGTTTGTTTTATTTTGAGGATGAATTTACTTTCGACTAATTAATGATGTTATATTTACGTTATAGTCGCATTCGTCAATAGACTTTTAACTGCATCCCAACAACTTTGAAATGTCGTCAAAGCGTATTCTCAAACATCAACTTCCTTCCTCTATCAAAGCACAGCTATGGACGACTGGACTTCTATTTCTGCTACAACTGGCGACATTAAAATAGTTAAATCGGCTGACAATTGACCCGTCAGCTCATAGTCTGCTTTACGTATAAGACATAACACGTACATTACAGATCGACTTACTGAAAGCGTGTTAAAAGTTAGCGACCAAGTGTATGTGTAAGCAGCTTTACGTACTCGTTGAGCAGTAGTTCTACACCTGATATTAATTTCCCTGCGGGCGGATAAATTTTGTCCTTAGTCGCCGTGACACATCGGGAGATGTAGCGAATAAGTTCAGGGTTTTCATGATCAACAATTATAATAAAGATATAACACTGCTTCTCTAAAATGTTAGTGCGTAATTAAAATGAATTATTTTATATCTTAGAAGTAGTAGGTGGATCTTCTGATACTAAGATATCGACGCATCGTTGACCTTGACGATTATCGTTTAAGCAACAAGCGGCAATGAGGAGACGTCATTATCATTAGTGAAGGAACAAGGAACAAACGCTCCAAAATTACATATAATGAGAAAGACTCAGACTATCTTTGTGCTCAAGCCAAACTCCCATGTTCAAGCCTCTGTGTGTCTGTTTCTTTCCATTCCATACTTTTCCAAAACCTTGTTCAATCAACTTAAAGTCACAAGTCATTGTAGCAATAAAGTAAGTTTTAAAATACCTGCTACCACATAATTTAATTTTAATTAAGCAATGGTTGAAATGTATTTTTTTTAATTATAAAAGAAAGTGAACCGAAACCTTTTACTTCTTCTAGTACGACAGTTGTTAACACAGAATAGGAATATAACAGAACTGACCAATAGATATATCGCAATATAACACTGCTGTGTTTACTTGGTATGATGGTCTGCGTGTTCAGGGTATGACCAAGCAACATATGAAGTTACGGTGGCGAGTATGGAGGAATACACAAATGAAGACAAGATTTGATTTCGTACTCGCTTTATTATTGAAATTTTTACAGTATATATTGCAAAATATTGCGTGTGTACGTTGTTGCAATGTATCATTCGGTAAGATACGGGAGGCTGGCGCAGCAGATGCAATTTACGATGAATACTTAAAATACATATATATATTTTTTCAATATAATTAATATTAAAGTTTCATTAATTATAATTATAATATAATATTATTAATTCACATCCCCGGTCACGTCCATTAATTATATTATAATTAATTATAATT
>DWJZ01003806.1:0-16342 GCA_018249125.1 Asbolis capucinus | reverse complement strand
GTTTGTTCTGTGTGTCTGGGTGTGTAATAGAAATATCTATTTAAGTATGTATTTAAAAGTATATATGTATGTTTATCGGTTGTCTGTTCACCATAGCACAAGCTAACGCTTAATTCGGGTTCAGATGGCCGTGTGCGAGTTGTCCAAAGATATTTATTATTATTATTGTAATAACACCTGACGCGCGTGAGGTCACAAGCCAGTAAACATTAACTTAAACAATGCAGCTGGAACGAATTTCTGAATTTTATCATTTTGATAAGATTTATGCTGACAGAAATGGTACATAAATGTTGCGTAGTTCCACAATGCACAAATACATCTTCAAGTAACCCAGACAAACTGTTTGTTTTTGTAGTAGCTAAAACTATCGCTTTGTAATAACGAAATTTATAAAAACTCGCCTATCAGTCAGTCTGGGAATCCGAACATGAGGTTATTAGTGTTGTGACTAATCATAAACGTTTCTATTGCAAATGAAATATCAAAAAATTACCGAAATGTGGTAAAATATTCGTAAAGCTTTTCACGCTTTTTCCTGCTATTTTCCAATAAGATGACTATGATTTGTAATATTGTATATTAACAATATTGACAAATAGTCTATTATGCCAAACAAACTTAACAACTACGAAACATTTTTCACTGGAGGACAAGTTAAAATCTTTATTGTAAGCATTTAGGTTTTAAGTCTGCGTCTGCCACTATAGAATAAGGGTAGTGTCGAGGACAGGACGCACCAATACAACCAGACAATCCAAACAGAGACTTCTCACTTTGATTTCTACCTTTGATTTTTAAATATTAGTTTAGATTGCATATCTAGGTACTTCATGGGGTCTCGGACAGTATTACTTCTTATCAACGAAAACTTCAGAGCGTAAGTGTATGTATGTATAATGTAATAAACATTCTTATATGAGATGTCAATGTCAAGATACATCATTCACATTTGACACTGTTGACATAACAATATATTGATTGTCAAATAAAATGATTACACATTTGACATAACAATGTATTTATTGTCAAACAAAATGATTACGCATTTGACATATGCAGTCATTTGCACTGCAAATAATTTTGCAAAAGTGTTCAATCCATCCAATCCTGTTCTAGTATAACTGTTTAGTGTTTACTGTTTTAAATGCCAAGATAAAAGTTCTGTGACCTCTGTGTTCTTTCTACGCCCTCCTCGTCCACTACTCTTCTCAATTCTAAGCTTAATTTCGATTTAAAAATAGTTTTGTGTTTCAATAACAACTTCGCAAATTTTTTGTGTACTTCTCATTCTTAACTTTCAAATAATAAAATTTATTCTTAACAAAGTGTACACTAATAGGAATTTAGTGCATACAAAACAATGAAACCAAAATCGGGCCTCACCAGATTTCATAATTGCCACATTTTACGAGAGAGTAAAATTATTAAAGAGGACCTGTGGATACGAAATGGTAAAATCGTCAACCCTGAACAAGTATTCTATGAGGAACAAGCTGAGGCCGACGTCACCATAAACTGCGAAAAGTTATTGATTGCCCCGGGATTCATTGATATACAAGTAAACGGTAAATTCTTTTAATACATTGCTTTTATTTAATTTATTTATTAAACAGACTAAAAGCCTAAACTCTTTCTCTGCTAATCAATCCAAGTGACAATGTTATTAAATCAGTTTAATGTCATGCTGTAGTTTTAGTATAAGTTACCAACTTACTTGTTCTTATAGCCTTGTTTGCATGGTAACAATGCTGAATTAATAAGTTTAATGTTATGTCAATGAGATCTGTAAACATGAAAATTTTCCTTTTTCAGTGAAGTCATTGTTTTACAACTATTTAAAAAGCATCAGCCAAACTATTAGAATTAAATATTATCTTACCAAATGTTTATTAAGATGAGTATTTTATGTATTGTTAGGATACAAAGGAATCAGACAGTAAATTCAACAATATTTTTTCAAAATCTTCTTATAAATAGGCACATCACTTAGTGGTATGAATTTCCAAGTGATATGCTTGAAACAAACATATTATTATTTTTATATAGGTGGATGGGGTGTGGACTTCTCTTATGACTCTGATAATGTAGAAGATGGAGTTAAAAAAGTAGCTAAAGAGTTATTAGCTCATGGTGTTACTTCTTTCTGCCCTACAATGGTGACTTCAGAAAAAGAAAAGTATCAAAAGATTTTACCGAGAATCAAAAAGCAGCAAGGTGGTCCTAATGGAGCTACTATCCTGGGGGTTCATCTTGAAGGACCCTTTATAAGTCTGGCTAAGAAGGGAGCTCATAAAGAAGAACTAATCAGAAACCCTGAGAAGGTAAAGTTTTAAACCACCCACAGTTAGCACAGATTTAATCACTAAAGAATACATATTTAAAATATGTAGATAAATCATCATCATCTCAACTCATTATGGCCCTCTATTGAGCACAGGTCTCTTCTCTGAATGAGAAGGTTAAGGCCATAGTCTACCACTTTGGCCAAGTGCGGATTGGCAGACTTCACACACATTTGAGTTTTGCAAACTCCCCGTCATGCAGGTTTCCTCACAATGTTTTCCGTCACTGTTATAGCAAGTGACATTTAAACACTTAAAACACACATAACTCTGAAAAGTCAGAAGTGCGCATCCTCAGATTCAAACCCGGACCCCCCGAGTAGGAGGTCAAACTCTTAACCACTAGGCTATCACCGCTTTATTTGATAAGTCATACTTTTATTAAATCTACACAGTAAAAATTATGGATACAATTTTTTTTTAAATATCCAAATTACTATTGACTCTCTCCTTACAGTAAATGTATCTAAAACATAATATATCACAAATAGTCACCCCTTATGTATCTTGATTACAATTTACTATTTAATGATATAAAAAGTTTCTTAAAGTAAATACTTGTAATAACAGTTCACACTGTTTTGCACTGATAATTATTATCATTGGCAAATACCATTAACCCACATTTTATACACTTATCAAGGTTACTGAACTATTATCAATTGACACATTTCTATCTATGAGATTATTCATTCAATTCTTGTATCAAGTTGTTTGGTACACTATTATTTATTATCTGTCCCCCGTGGCTCAATATAAATTGTCACTTGTATGTAAATAAACCGTTAAAGCCAATCACTTATTGTGCACTATCTGATGGCGAGATTCTTTGGATGATAATATGCATAAGTGGTGCTGACCTCTTTTTCAGTACAATTCATCCACAGTGACGTGTATTAATTGACCATACCTCTTTTAATCTCATCCATCCATCAGCCTCTCAAATAATTACTTATTATACATTTTTCTTTTAAAATTTGTTACAGGGTTTGGATTCTATTTACGACATATATGGATCTCTTAATAATGTAATTATAGTAACATTGGCCTCAGAATTACAAGGGGCAACAGAAGCTATAAAGGGGTTAGCTAAGTTGGGCATAAAAGTAGCTCTCGGGCACTCCTCAGCCAGTCTTGCAGAGGGAGAAGAGGCTGTGAGAAATGGAGCCAATTTAATAACTCACTTATTTAATGCTATGCTTCCAGTAAGTATAAGGGTATGTTAAGTCTGGTGCGGAGAGCAGCGAACATTTTTATCATGTTTAAAAGTTTTGGAACAGAAATAGGGTTCTTTTTTGTGCGATCAGACATTTTCAAAGCATTTTCATTTCAAAAACAAGTGAAACTAAAGAATGAACCTTATTTCAATGCAGTAGAACACTTTTTTTAAACAAGATATACTGTGCTCCCCGCACTAGTCTGTCTAAATCGACACAAGTACTCAATATGTAATAAAATTGGTAACTTAGTTACATCCAAATGCCTCATTCATAATCCTTTTTTTATAGTTCCATCACCGTGATCCAGGCCTAGTTGGTTTACTGGCGTCTTCCACAGACAAACAAGTTTACTACGGTATTATATCTGATGGCATACACACACATCCTGCTGCTTTACGGATAGCATGTAGGACAAATCCAGAAGGTATGAAATCAGTTTTTAAATCATAATATTTTACTTTTCTAATATATTGTTAACGAGTAACTACCCGCTTTTTGCTTATAAAAAGAGCCATGGATGGGATTCTCTTAAATGTTCTAAAATTCTTTAAAATAAACTTGTTCTTTTATTTGAAAATCACTATAAAATAAACAAAATGTTAACCCAAGCCTACATCAATGTATTGATTAAATTGAAACCAGAGTAGGAGTTTTTTAGATTAATGCGCATAAACACACATACTAATTGACAAAAACTCTAAATTCATCATTGTTTACTAAGACTATCCTTTACTAAGTCTAATAAGGTATTAGGTATTAGTAAAACCCCAACTATTATTCTCTCAAACATTTTTCTTGTCCAGTCAGCAAGCAGTGACAGATATGTATAATAATGATAATTTCAATTGTAATCAGCTGATTCCATACACGTTTACTACCGTACTTAAATGTTAGTGGTCATTTAATTCACTCCTTAATATGCTGCCATATACGGGCGGTGTTGCCAAATGTCGCCTGTCAGCATAGGATTCACTGGAGAGTAAGAGGCTTATTGGTGACCTTAATTTGGTTGAGGCCAACCTCTAAAGCCTCGAGCACCTCCATCTTCTTCAGGGTACTCTTTGGGGAGTGTGTATACGAATTGCACGATTTGATTCCCCCATCAAACGAGCCAACGCACAACGGGTATCCACCCCTTTGTCATAAACATCCCGCCTGTACGAACGACGCGCTTTGCCTCGTCTTTTATCACCCATACCGTGAAGGATTGGAATGACCGCTACGGTGTTCCCGTTCGATAACAAGTTCTTCATGTCAAGAGTGAACAGGCTTCTACTAAGGTAGTGCGCTTTGCTATCGAAGACTTCATCGCCACTTACCATCAGGTTGGATCGTAGTCGAGCGCTAACTTATCTAAGGTAAAAAAAATACAGAATCTGTTAGAACCCTATACTAACGAGTGTTTTAAGTAACCATTAGCGACTGAGTGTAGCCGTTAGTCATGTTTTCTTTTAGGGTTAGTTCTGGTGAGTGACGCAGTCGCTGCACAAGGATTGGCAGACGGTACTTATCGAATCGGACCACAGTCAGTGAACGTTGAGAACGGCCGCGCCTATGTCTCTGGTACTAACATTTTATGTGGCAGCACCACCGCCCTTGACGAATGCATTGTCAGCTTCAAACAGTCCACAAGTAAGTATTTAACTTTATAAATACTCTGCATAAGTATTTAACCATATAATAATGTTAAAACGCCTTTGTTTTTCTCACATCCTTATTAAATATTAATTGTTCTTATTAGTTCAAATAGTTGACTGGTACCTCAAGGTCCCAACAAGAGAAATGACGGTTGTGCGTAGATCTATGATTCTATCGTGGGAATCCAACTTTAATATTCTGCTAATTACATAAATATAAATTTTATAAAGTTTTTTAACTCATGTCACCTATTTAGATAATTAATCTTGTCCTTAATTACGAGTATTTGCACAAATTTAATTTACCGTAATATAATAGATATATTTACAGATTAATATACATTTTATTTATGCAATATTTAAGCATCTAACATCACGTTTCAGTACATGTACCCAGCGTTGATTGGTGCACAATGCCAAAAATTGCCATTAGTGACCCTACCTTATGCCTAAGCATTAAGTTATGCCGTTTTTTTGTTAAGGGGTGAAATAAATAAGTAATATTGACGAATTTTTACCTTATTTTCTACACCATTAAACACTCGAGTTTATTTTTTAACTTAATCATCAGTATCTTCACCGCCGTTGTAACACTCAATAACTCATTGAGTTAAGGTCATGTCAACTGTGCACAGAATGTAAAGAAGGTCGTAATCTCGTTCTACCGTCGCCGTCCCTTCTGTTAAATAAGTAATGAAGAATCGATATAAGAAACGTTGCGAAAACGGTTCGCACTGAAAAGCAAATTGTTGGGTATACCCCACGTGTAAAGTATTGTGCGTGTAATTAGTATACTAGTAGGAGTCTATTTTTCATCTCGCGCCACGTAACACGATAGAATAAGATTTTATGTTGCACAGAAAGCCGAACATGTTACGCGCCGATAAGTTTTTCTTTACCTTTCCCCCTCGCTAAACGTTACGTAACACCTAAGTTACGCTTATTTCACCTAAATGCCACTTGTATGTTGTAGTAAGTCGCTAAAATTCCCATCTTAGTTTATTTAACTAAACTTCAAGTATTTTTAACAAAAAAAAATGTTAGGTATGTAACACGTTTTGAGTAGTTTTCTTCATCGTCGTCTATATCGCCCATCTAACGCACCATAACATTTTAGGTCAATACGAAATTAGTGCTCGCAAGCTGAATTAAACACTACAGCAAGATGAATGTTAAGGGAAAATAAACAAAACAAACATTTATTTTAGTGTACGTCTATGTAAATGTCCATTTCGCCATTTAGCTATTCGTAAATCGTTTAATGCTATCCGATAATTAACGCTTTGACAAATTGACCAGTGCCAGAATGTATTGGCAAAAAAATCGTTTTAGTGCAATAATTGTATACATTTTAGACAAATCTTTCCTTGTTTAACTTGCAACATTTTTCCAATAATTAAAAGCTGTCCACGGGGCAAGCTGGAAAGTTTAAAACGTGGCAATTATCGTACAACTCATTTTGGTCTAATTTGACCAGAGCAAATTGTAAGCACTCTAAATGCACTCTATGTTGTGTAATTCGTGTAATGAATAAATTAGGAAAACATTTACCGAACCGTTCATTACATGCAGATTAATGTTTACCTGCAATTTAAAAAGGGTATCTCTTTATTTGTAATGAATTTATATAATCCAAATATTTTAACAGTATTTGATAAATTTCCCTAACTTCCAGACTGCTCGTTGGAATACGCTCTAGAAACTGCATCTCTGCACCCAGCTCGGGCTCTAGGCATCGATCATATAAAAGGGAACCTCAACTACGACTGCGACGCGGATTTCGTTATTATGAATCCTGACACATTGAAAGTTCTCTCTACTTGGATAGCCGGTGAATGTGTGTATAAAGTATAAAATCATATATTTGTGATAGCACTACTTAATGTGTTAATGTTGATATCAGTGATTATGTACCCATGTGATTTTTTATATATTTTCATATATAATATGATCCAGTATTTCGCTCAGCGATCACAAATATATTCTATAGATATTTGGTGTTTTACTTATTTTTATTATTAACCAAGAGCGATTACTGCTTCAGAGTTCAGACACACAGACGACGTTCATATATTGTGATAACGAGATTACACAACTACATATTCCAGCAATTTTTTTACAAGATTTTACATTAAAAAATTCTTACATTACGCAAGTTTGAGAAAATTGCATAAATCATATTGTAGTTTCCTCGCGATGTTTTCTTTTAGATTTAGTTTGAGCCTATAACGGGAGTTAGTTGTGTTGTACTAAACGGGAATAAAACGTCAGCGTTGTAGATTCAAACTGGCTCCTCAATGTTTAAAAAAATCTAAAAATAATACCAAGAATAAACTACAAACTCTGGGACAGCTCAGACTCCACATGTTAAAAATAAAAAAACAAGCAGTATAGCAAATACGACAAATCGTTTATTGAGGATTAAAAATCTCCCCGTCAAATCTAGTAAGGGATTTTACCAGTACAAGTTAAAAGGTAATACATCTCAAGTAGACCAGCCTAACCTGACAATAACACCAGGTGTTCAAAATTAAACAAACAATTTAGTGGCATGGAAAATCTTTATTGAAGTAAATATATTTATAAAGTCAGTACAATTTAAGTTCAATAGTTTCCAAAAATATTAAAGTGCAGGTTGCTGATCACCTGGCAATGTTAAATATGATTATTTCTTAATTAAAATACAAGCTAATATTGAGAAAACTGTAATATGTGAATAATAACATGTATATACCTAAATAAAATCATGACAAAAATATATTTTAGGCAGGCTCTGAAATACACTGCTCTGTGCTGTTGTTATCCTGGCCACAGTTCGATAATAAACTTAATTAGGAAACCGCCAATGTCCTTTGAAAATTAAAGGCCGCCCTCGAAGACAGAACGGCAGCCTTTCAATTCTCAACCGACCTTTGCGGATTATTTTTGGTCAAAAAAGATGTGCAACTAACAAGAGTACATCTGCCCGGCGGCGGCCACTTTACTGCGACGATGGGAACCTGTAGTGCGATCAATTCCAGACTCTCGCGACCGACAGATCATAGTTGGACATCTTATTTTACAATAAAATCAAGTTATAAACTACGCAATGTATATTTATGTATACAATATTACTAAGTGTATGTATGTATAATAATGTAAATACATTTTCATGAAAAACAAAATAATATCACGGAATATTCAAAGAGCCAAAATATTTGAGATTAACTCTACCTCAATACCATTAACTTCTAAGATCTAGGCACAATGCAGCAGAGACTCCTGTATGGATAACAATTTTCGTTGACTGTGGGGCAAAATAGTCTTAACACAATCAGACGACACCATCACAACACGTGGCTCTACACTGCGCGCGATCACAATACGCTGGGCTGTCACCGCCGCTGCGATCATCTGTCGCTCCACAGCAGATGGAGAACTCGTAAAGTTCAGATTGTGGATACATAGAATATTGAAAACGACCCATCCTGCGTCGATCGCAACACTGGTCTCCCAGTGCCACTCCTACCGACCTACACAAGGTTGAACAAGTCTGTATGGTGTCAATATTGACAAGCCTGACTAAAAATCTGCACCTCGACGATGCAACAACGAATGTTAGTCAATAGCAGTAGAGATGCCATAGTGTGGTGATGTCGCTGGGGCCCCGTGCAGCTTGCACCCGCAAGCCGCCGTGAAGGCAAACAACTACATCTAATAAACTTCAACGTTTACAATGATTAAAAAGTTTACGGAGGGTATTGTCTGTTTAGATATAATTTCGTGTCATCGCAGTCCACAATCGTATGTACACAAACACTGCATGTGGACCACACCTAAATTTAAAATACTTTAACAGAATTAAATTATTGAGCAATATATTCGTATGAGAATATAGTAGACATTTGCTCGGCTGCACCAACTACAGAAAAAAACATTGTAATTCTAGTATCAAATACCAATGCACACTCCACAAATGTCATTTAATTATGAAATTAATCTTTGGATCAAAAATTGAAATATGCATTTGTAACATGCACCTTTTACACAAAGTACAATAAATTTAAAACATTTTAACATAAAAACAACTAACTTAAAGGTAAAACTAGTATATACTTAAAAACTAATTTGAAAACAAAAGCCGTAAAATACAAACTAAAAAGAGTACAGAAAATAGAGATAGAGTAAGAGAATAACCGCTGAAGTTGATAGTTCATACATCATTCTCACGTTACGTCAAATTCGTTAAAACATTGCGTGCATCAGTATCCAACTGATAAACTCGGAGCTTCCTGTGCTAACTACCCGTTCCCGTAGACCACATGCAACGAGACGTAATGTGAGAGAGACTGCCATGTCCGGGTATGATATGTTTGTAATTACTGAACAATTTGCGATGAACAACTATCTTTGTAATTGAACGGATACTTACGTGAAAAATTATGCTTAAAGTTATAGAATCAAATCAATTAAAAATAAGACACTACAATACGTAAATACCAAGAATTGTATATTAAAATATTTGTACTTTTACTGACTAAAGGAAAAAACCATTGGCAACGCTAATAATTCTACAATTGTAAAAAAAAATAACTTGTATAATGTAGATTGAAAATGGTCATCTCAAATTCGTTCACTCTAGATGTGGAATGCAATTAGAATTCTTTAACAATATTAAAAGGTATAATAATATATTAAATTTTTATAATCAGCTCAACAATGTATATAATCTATAATAATTTAAAAGCCTAGATCCAAACTGTGATATTTATTGCACAAGCACTCATGTGGCTTAAGATTCCAATGGGAATAGAGCTCACAACCTTATTAAACGTTGGGTTTACAAAATGACCGAATGAGTGTCAGTGGTAAGGTGGGTAAACGAAGACGACATGAAGGATGCCTCGGAACTAACGCAATGTAACCTAGGATGATCACTATACTCGTCAGGCAAGCAGGTGATCAGCGTTCTGTGCCCTACCGAGACCGAATGCCAAGTAATAAACGTAAAACAAGCTGAACCCCACCCACGGTAAGTCCACCGGAACAACGAGCCGTGCTTGGTGCCACAACATAGGCAATACGCCCACCTCCAATAGGGAGGGTAACATTATAGAGCTCACCTTGTGCGCTGCGAACCCTACACTATTACATTATGCGCCATTAACCGTCTTTAACGCCATATAATGTAATAACTACATCTACTCAAGTTATTTATTGCTGGATACATAAGGGAATATAGACTTAAGAGAAATATATTTACCAAAATTGCTTTAAAGTGTATATAGGTAACTTTTAAGATTCCCGAGAAAGGCTACTGTAATGTACTCTAATGATACAATTATTATCAAGTAATGTCAATGGACAATAAATACCATTTGACCTGCCATTACCCCCATACTAAGTGCTTACTTGCTACAGCAAGAATATACAGCCGGCGGCCGGCGAATACCGCCGCCCGCGCCCCGCCCCGCCCCAGTACTGTCTTGTATATCCAATTGAAAAATACTATCACTACAAAAACTACGCCGACACCTACGTTAGACATATGGCAAGAACAAAGGAAACATTGTCAACGATATCACCAAAAATAATTCACCAAAAATAATTGTATAAATTATAATACTTTCAAATATCCGGCAGAATGTTAACGCCGATTCCAAAAATTACACATATATATGATATTTAAACTTCAAATTTATTAATATTGAAATTCACACAAAATAGTATAATTTGTAAAATTATCCAAAACTTATCACACCACATTTTATAATTTTATGCAACCCTAAGCAATATTAATAATAGCGTCAAACGCTCCCTTTGGGGCTCATATTAACTTCTATTTCGGTTAATTTTACGTCACTAACACACAATAATTTTGATCAATGGACAACAAATTAAAATTGAACATTATAATATTAAAACCCTGAATATTAAAAACAAATAAAATTGGCAACAATTAGTAACTAATTTTACATACATTTATACAATACAATAATACAATAAAATAATTACTGTGCATGCACAAATATGGTAAGAAAAATAATTTGGCAGTAAAATTCGTAAAATCTAAAGGCCTAGACACACTGGCCAAAATACTATTTGAATAGGCCAGAACATATAATTAAACAAAACAGATAAATGAAAAATCCGAGTATTAATCACACCTATCATCCACGAAGGGTATGTAGACTCATTTTAACCTAGTTCAAATAAACAAAATAAAATTCCCTAATACTATCGGGACAAAAAATCCTGAACAAATAACTTAAAAACAATATGAAAAATAAACCCAAAAGTTACTCACTAATAAATAGAGGATTCAGACTCAACGTCAAGTTCAAGTTATCACTCCCCGCTACTGCCACTACCGCCACCTACTGCCACTACCGCCACCTACTGCCGCTACTGCCGCACGCCGTTTGTCGGAGTCTCAATATACTGTTGTTGTCTCTCTATTATTGCTCATATCACATTCAATGTCGCTAATTTATTCAATATTTTAACGGTTCCAATACGTAACAAACGATAAACATTACTAATTAAGTACATACATTGGGATTACACATGTCGCTAATCAATTTCTATATTGATTAAACTTTAATTAATGATAATAATATGGCTTCGCAATACACTTACATGATATAAGTGATACGTGAATACTTTATATTATAACTATCGTATTATAAACACTTCTATTCACTTAAAGAAGCAGGAACTAAAGTTTTTAAAATTAAATAAAATAATGCAATTTTAAAAGTGTCCTTTTGCACTGTCTAACTCTTTAAAATCCAAGAAAATTAGAGAGCATAATATTAAATAATAATATATTAACAAAATATCACACTAACTTTCAGGTGGTCCTGTTTAAGTACTACTATTTTTGAGAATACATATTGACAACAGGTAACATATTGCAAAAAGAAATAATCGTGTCGGATAATATCATTTATAGTATGTTATGCAGTAGCACTCCTCGAACGAACTGTATATAATTAAGTTTGTGAATGTCGCGCGAGAAATATCTTTTGTATTTTATTGCTTTATGTTTTTGGTTATAATTATGCCAAAAGTTAGTAATTGTTCATATTGGAAGACTGACATTACCACACTAACCAATCTTTAAAAATGAAGGTGTTAATACTAAGCAATTATTTCAAATTGCAATACTATCGATAATACCATATTATTATCATGGTACTGCCTCAAATTAATACAAATTTCTATACTATGTGGACAACTATTTCAACATTATAAACCACATGTTAATGTTTTGATACCACTACTAATTTACGAATCTCAATTTCGAATCTTAAATGTGAAGTTATAAAAATATATATTATCGGCTGAATACGAACTTCTGAATGTCTTCAATGACAGAAATAAAATAGTTTAGAATGGTACAGAACATTAGATCCTAAGATCTAATATCTCGAAGCATCAGCTGTGCCGTGGTGATGATAATGCAAATCATTATTTTAGAATACATACGATGGTTTTGTGACAATATTTACTCGATAACATTACATATAATATACTCACTTGGAAATTACTATAATATCTAGTTGACAAGTGACTCTTCAAATTTTAAAAACCTTAACTTTAATATAGGTAATACATTGCGGGTAAATATGCACGAAAATGCCACGAACATTTTGTGTCAGTAATTTCTACATTTAAATATTCAAATTACGTTGTACAAAATTATTGCAAAGGTTTTAATAAGAATGACATTCGCATACACTTATCTTTTTTTTTGCTTCAAATAAACCAAGAATCATATATTACACATATAATTGGTATATAATAATAGCCTAATCCATGAAAAATGTTTCAAATATAGGCTCTCAAAACAACAGTACACATGGAAAACATTTTGTATAGACACAAGAATTCTGTAAATGGTAAATATATTTTAACGGACAATATATAATATTGTATACGCGATTAACCTAAACTAGATGGCACGTTATTTTTAGTGTCGCCTCCTTTGGTCATAATTAGACTAAAATTTTGTTAACAATAACTCAATTGTGCGTTCATAAATGATCAGTATCGCAAGAGTATATGCTCAGAGGTCGGCCAGGCATTGTTCAACATGTTATATATACGTATACGGTGTGCTGTCGGTAGTTGCGGTGCTACAAGGCGACACTCCCTCGCAGACCCCTAATTGACATGTATTATTAACTTCACTCCAACTAGGAACCATACCAGCTGCTAAATTTAGAAACAAAACGTAAACAAGCGACTCCAGTACTTTAAACTATTCTCCTACATTCAATTATAGATAAGTCATACTTGGTGTACATTATATAACTCTACAAGCTTTGCCGAACGAGGTATTTTAAAGTGTATCGCAATATAATTTATAAAATGTACTGTAAACATTAAGAATTTAAAATCCAAGTGTCTATTAGTAACATGAAACAGTCTATGATATTAAATATAGCCCTACCAAATATGAAATATCTACAATAAAATGACCAACTTAATGACCAATGGCTTATTTGACTGATAAAATTAAACAAAAGTTGATATTACTAGCCTAAACTTTGGATTCTTTCTTACTATAACTAAATGCAACCATAATAAAACGACAAATTATAGAAACCAAAAATACGCGAGTACTTTGGGAATAAAAATAAACCTATCCACAAGCAGTGATACCAAATAAATGTTACAATTGTAAAACTCCACAACGACAGGAGACAGTGAAGACAATAGGCAGACACGGTCACTGCTCACTGCAAATGGACTCGTTAAAATCAGACTAATATGAAAAATTAACATAAAATAACAAAGTAAGTAGTCAAATACTGGTTTAGCAAAATTGTTAAGCTTTGTAAAATCAGCAATTAATTAAATATAAAATATAGGGAATAAATGTGAGATCGTGTAGTATGCAGACTTACAGCCATCGAGTTACTCCTCAGACAATGTAAAGGGTGTTGAGGACTAGAACGTGGTGGTTATTCTTAGCCAGAGTCACGATGTATCCTTCGGAGGTTATCTTCAGGCCACAGCAACGGGAGACCTGAAACAGTACAATTTGTTATTATTTTAAAATGTTACATCCCCTCTATAGTATATTAAAGTCTACGTGCTGCCCGAATCATTTTACGTATCGAGCACGCTACAAATAGTGACCATTAGTGTCAATTGAAATTCAGACAGTAGTTTTCTAATAAACTCCTATTGCATATTATTCCAAGCACCTTATTACTTGGGTGAAATGAAAAGCATTTATTTCGTTTTGGGAACCAATAACTCACTTAACGAAAGTCAAAAATTAACAATAAAAAACCCCTATATCAATTAAGTACCATAACAAAATATTTTTAAGAAAATTATATAACAAAGAAATATTTGAGAGATAAATAACACTTCAGTTTTTAGGTCATGCTAAAACGATGTAAGTAAAGTTTGATTCCTGAATGCACCAATATTTTATTTAATATTTTGAAAACATCAGCAGTACAAATTAAGTGTCACTTGTTCTGGTGAAGAAAAACATGGTGAAAAACCTATACTTCCGAGAGTTCCACAAAAAGTTTTAAAACGTAAGTGAAGTCTGGCAATCCACACTTGGTTTTCTTTTCTTTCTTGTTGGTTGACAACACACAGAGAGACCACAGATACACTATTCCGTTTATTTTGAGATCTATGATATCAAATTAAACTTCGGTTAAATACAATTTAAATATATACTCTGTTGCTTTATTCTAGCAACTGTAATACAAAAATGTTATGAAAATGGAGTTTATTTATGGGATATAGCGAGGCGATGGCAGGCGCTTTGCTCCGAACGAAGCAAAAATACTATGTTTATATCGTTAATTACCAAGTAAAAAACTTCCATTTATTGATATGAAAATTAATTGTTGATTTAATTAATTAAATAATTCATATTTAGTGATAGATTTCTGAATAGATATTTATACTGTTTATTTTTATTATTGCATATGACACAAAAATATATACACATAAAAATGTGTATAATTTAACTCCTATATTAGACCAAATTAATATAGTCATTTAATCATTATTATTAATATCACCAAATTTTAATTAGGTATTTCTCATAGGTATATAAAACTTCATATCTCGGTACTGTGGACCATTGTGACATATATAACAGTGGTTATAGTCTTAAAAAATACTATATGGACTGTTACAAGAGAGATTGAAGTGACAATGTCACGGTGTTTTTGCACTGTAATTTTTTTGTAATTGAAACGACAGGCACTGATATCACTAAATAACAGTTAATCACTAAATAACAGTTACCATGTCTAGTTTCAACGTTGACAATGATAGTGATGATGACAATGATGATAACGACAATAATGGCAGTGATAACCACAATGATGATAACTACGATAATGACAATGATGATAAAACCAACCTTAACGTAGGGGCACTCGAACTCTGTGACGAGCACGCCGTCCCTCGAAAAGACCGCGACGTGGAACTTGTTCCCGTGCGAGTCCCCGATGAGCACGTCCCCGGCGTCCGACACGTCGATCCCGTTCGGGAAGTTGGTCACGTTCTCGCAGCCGATACGCCGGAGGAACCGACCCTCGTCGTCGAAAACCACAACGCAGTGCCCCTTGAAGTCGCACACGTAAAACTCCTTGCCTGAAAGTTCAAAGACTTGTTAGACAGACTTTCCTTCGTCTCACCCTTTTGCTCAAACAAACGCAAATAGGGTGACATTATTAATATTGACATATCTATTTGAGACCGGATTTTAAAGAAAGAAATTAAACATTAATCCAACCGTATTCAATTCGGATTAGTCGTTTCTGAAAGTATCGCGGACAAATGT
This sequence comes from Asbolis capucinus, assembly GCA_018249125.1. Classification (NCBI taxonomy): domain Eukaryota; kingdom Metazoa; phylum Arthropoda; class Insecta; order Lepidoptera; family Hesperiidae; genus Asbolis; species Asbolis capucinus. The sequence continues at coordinate 330 of DWJZ01003806.1, read as the reverse complement.
GCAGACAAACAGATACAGAGAATAATATATATCTCGAAAATTTTATCCAAAACATCTCATTTACAGTTTTTTCTGGAACAGATTGATGTCTGTACATGACGTACCATTTGGGAGAAAGTATTAAGTTCTTGAACCTAAAACAATGGTTTATTTTTTTACCTGTGCATTTGTGTGGTATTCACTGACATCTTAACATGTATAAATTACGTGTCACGTTGTTTGTCCGCGATGGACTCCTAAACTACTTCACCGAATTTAATGAAATTTTGCACATCTTGTGCAGTTTGATCCAACTTGAAAGATAGGATAGCTTACGTCTCAATTTATAGT
>DWJZ01003805.1:0-16343 GCA_018249125.1 Asbolis capucinus | reverse complement strand
ACCTGGGTGGGAATCGAACCCACGACCTTCGGTGTAGCAGTCAGGTTCACTAACCACTAGACCAACCGGCCTGTCACAAACAAAAGTATATCACTCATTACACCAATACAAATGAAAACGAGATAATTGAACAGTTACCATTACAAATAATTGTCCTTCACACATGTTACACATAACATTCAATATCTCCGATAGTGATAACAATACTGCCAATTTGTGAGTTACTTTGAATAATTAAATGCTGTTATTTAGTAAAAACATACATATATGTGTTTATAAAATAAAACATTGTTAAGTAGCATTAAAATATTGTTTCCTTGTCCTTAAAATATTGTTAAACAAGGATTTAACAGCAATATAACACAGTAGCAGGCAGTAATCTGATTTCTTATTAAGAAATTAAAATTCCTTTTTTATTTATTGCTCTTGTTAACTAATAAAATGTCAAAACAACAAAGGTGGACTGCATGTAAAAATATAGATAGCTACAAGTCTATTATATCTTTAGGACATAGGAAAGTAGTAATGAGAGATAAAAAATTCTGTAGGGATGAATAAAACAAAAATTACGAGTAAACCTTGACAATATATCATCCCCAGTTATATTTTACGTAAAACCATTTAATCAGGAAGGACATTTGGGGATATTTTTATAATGAATGCATTATTAAAAATGTATGTTAAGTACGTCTTTCTACAGCTGTATAACCAACTCACAGGCACCATAAGGAATGTCATTGATTCTTATCTAAAAGGTATAGTTCAATGCGGGACATCTCATGTCACTTTATCTACAAATAGTTAACATAAACAAGAAGTACTTTGATACTCTTGAATCAGTTATCAAGTCAGCAAATTCAATGATTACGGTAGATTCTTGTTCAGTGACGTAGCAAAACAGGGGCGGTCCGCACCGGGTGTCACCTTTTTTGGGGTGACACCCACCCAGTTACTCAACCATGAGCAATGTACAAACATTAAGAGAAAAAATTTAAAAAAAATTGTTGCTATTATACTGTCAATGGGGTAACACCACCAACCTCCACACCAGGTGCCACCCAAGATAGCTACGCTACTGCTCTTGTTCTGTTTTACTCAACTTTGCATTGGTGATGCCCCAATGTTACTGGTAAGCTTCAGCAAGTGTACACAAACCAACATCTATTTCTACACTTTATTTCAAAAAGTTAGATTGTAAGGTTGGTTCAAAGCATGATTATTGATTCAGAAATTATTATGTCAAATAATGGTCTATAACTTGAATTCCTCTGGTCATTTATCATATATTACTTATTTTGTTTTTGAGATTAGTATTATTTATGAATGAAGGAATTCAGGCAATTAGCTTCTACAAATCAGTAATGCATTGGGTCTCTTTTAAAGAATAACTGAATGTTTATTATCAGGCAATTTCCCAAATATGCTAACCTTATGTCATATCTCTAAGTTACTTGTGTTAGTTTAGTTTTTTTTAATGGTAGCAACTGATGGGTTTAATTTCTGTTTAATTAAAATACATATATGTTTAGAAAAGTAACATTTAAAATTCTAAAATGTATTCAATTAGTCAACACACATAAGTGATATCAAACAAATAGTTCATATTTTAAAGTGTATTTTTAATACCTATGTAAATAAATCAAGTTTTTACTTTTATTACTACAACTATAATTACTATTATGAACAATGGTTTTCATTTAAATTTATTAGCTATCTGTATCAGGTGAAATATTTGGCAAATACATTAATAATAATTAAAATCTTTGCAGTTATATTTCCGTCACTGTTGTTAAATAACACATATGTATAATAAGAAAGTGCATTACACTGTGTATAAAAGAAATGAATCTATCACATAATAATAAGAGAACCTCTTCACTACCTGTCTGATATACATAAACGAAGATATTAGATGTATATATAGTTAAATAACCGAATGACTAAATTTATAACAAACAACAAAGCTTCGTGAAAATTTATTAAATCCTAAAATCATTGGCGCTTACAATTTACCAATTAATTTGTGTAAGCATAATAATATATATAGAGGCTATAATGTGCAGAATTAACGTTGGAAATATTATTTAATAACGAAAAAAGTGAAGTGTTAAAGTATTTAATGGTTGTTTAGTGTAATACGTACAGCAATGACGTTCACAAAAGTTGTTTTGCCCGAATATTGCAGCCCCACCAAAGTCAGCTCCATCTCCTCTTTCCAGAAAAGGCTTTTAATCCAATCAAGGATGCGATTGATTAAAGCCAACATTTTTAAATGGACTTCAGGTATTATTTCTAAAAAGTATGTGGACTTAAAACGCCTTTTTATAAAATCTGCTGGTACGATTTGTCATTTGACACACACCACGACCATAAACAGATTTGACTCATTCACTAGAATTTGACGTTTTACTATAGACTATAAAAAGGAGTGTCTTTGTCCATAGTATATTGAACACAGATGATGCAACATCTGAACATGTATTTAAGTATAGAATCAAAATCTAACACTCGGCATAGAAGATTAAAACATCTTGGTGGATATGCATTTTATTTTATTATTAAGAAATTTCAACACCGGTATTCACATGAACTACTTAGTTGGTAGGTATTCATGATGACTACTTAAGTAAGGTGAGACGCATGACTCAACCGTCATTCATTATTCTATATTTCAGCCTTCAGCGGAGGAATTCTACAGAAGCTTCATGCGACAAGATAGCTTTAACCTAGTATAGTAACAAAATATCTCAAAAGATTGCCAAATTACAGTGGCAGAGCGAGGATATGTAGATTACCAGCTACTCGTCCGAGTTCTGGGATAATTTTTGTTGAACATACTGGCGGAGTTATACATTATGACCTGAAGCATTACCTGTGCATTGAAGCGGACTGGGCCATTTACAATTCCCGTTCGTTAAACGGCATTCAAATGCAGTAATACTTAACTGAACTACATATATTAAAATGTAATATTAGGTATAAAAACAATACCTACTTAATATATACCGCATGCCGTTGGTTTTCAGTTGACTGTACAGAATACAATGGTGCTAAATGGCCAAATCAGTGGCTCTCAAAGTGGTTATCCATGTGAATAATTATTTAGGCAAATATATTTTATTTAGAGTGAACAAAATTAAGAGAGCAAAGAACTTCCAAAGATCGACAATATTTTCGGTGAAAAATATTGAGGCTTTAATCATGATATTGTCTGACCTAACCTAAGCTTTACATTTTTTAAGACTTGTGAAAATCTGGGAGAAATGGAGATGATAGATAAAAGTAAAAAAGAAATAAAGTAGTCTATGGGGAAAATGTTTGGGAGCCTCCGTAGTAGATGGTTGTCGAGTTCAATTCAGTGAAACAATACATTTGGGTCAAGTATGGCGATCGTTTATCTTAACCGAGCGCATCGCTGCGTGATAACATTTTTCTCAGAACCATTAACTTCTTTAAGACGATTACTCTATCAAGACAACGATGGACCTGTTGGTCTAGAGATAAGTAAGCCTGACTGATAAGCTGAAGGTCGTAGGTTCGATTTTTACCCAATTTTTTTTCGGTAACGAGCATTATGGTGTCATGTGGCAATAAAAATATATGTAATTCTGCATTTTGAAAACATATTATGAAATATGTTATTTGTTGCGTGATCATATTTGTACAAGTTAAGGCTTAGTGGTGGAAGTTAAAATGGTCAGATCGAAGATCAGAGTATATGAGATGTCCTCAGATTTTTATTACTTATTAGAAATCGCCCTCGCCTCGCTTCGAAAGAAAAGTTGTCCGGTGGTATTAGAGTTGCCATACTAAGGGAAGGGAACAAAACAGTTTTCTAGGATAAAAAGTATCCTATAACCATTGTCCTTACATAAGCTATAAAAAAACTAAATTTCATCAAAATTGGTCCATTGGTTTCGGAGATGCCATATTTTTTTAATCTGTTATTCTGTGGGAACTAAGCCATTTCCTGGGATAAAACATATCCTATAATCATTCTCGGTTTATAAACTACGACTGTACGAAGTTTCATCTAAATCTGTTCAGTAGTTTTTGCGTGAAGCTCGAAGAGTCAGACAGACGACAATAAATCCAAAAAAAAATTGTTTTGGTCTCTTTATCGATAACAAAGCCTCCCCGCATCATATTTTTCAAAAAAATCTTAATTTACAGAATTGACACCGTTACAGTTTTATTATTAGGTAGATATAGATTCATTTATATATTGTTATTTTAAGCGTGAATTATTTTGGAAAACCTGGCTTCATCTCATTACTGGACGACTTTATCTGAACATGTGCCTTTTGCGACTGACGGCGCTTAGAGCATACTACACCACGGAGGTGTGAACCCAAACCTCGGATTTGTTTGAGTCGCCTGAAGGCCGAGAGGATTTGAAGGCAGCTATGCGATGATAATAAAAGAATAAAAGAGTCTGATATCTTAACCTGTCTTTCCTAAAATCCCATTAACGATTTGCTGATGACGAATAGCTTTAATTCGTAAACTTTCTTTCCTCTTCATTTGTCAGGGCGGAATCACACGCATTACATAAAATGATTCTGATACTTGTGTGCGTGTTACGTACATAGACATTAGGGGGGAGCAGGGCAGGCACGCGGGGAGGGGGGCACCGTCGCCCGAAGCAAGTCACGTGCGGGCGAGCGTGGCACCGCCACAGATTAGTTGCCCGATAGACGGTTTAATTTTATTGATAACACACTTTGTTTACCGTATTACGCAATTTATTGTTTTACACTATTAATAAAAACCTTAAATAACTTAATTAACGTAAATCTTTGTTGTAGGCAGTAATATCATTGATCACTTTCATATACAGCAAAAGAATATGTTTTTTTTTTTCAATAAATCGGAAAACTTTGTACACCGAAAAGTATTTTTTTTTCTCTAAAAAAGGTTAACCTTAGTCAAATGCACAATATAGTGCATTTCAAAACTGTTTGAGTTTTAATTATCTATAGATCGATAATCAAGTGCTGTAATAAATCCAAATATGATAATTTATCACAAATTAGCAACACCAACAAAGAAAGTGAACAGAAGCGATGTGTGACAAGCACTATGTCAGTTTTTTGGATGGCCTTTATGGTTTCATCACATCATACATATAATACTTCCACTTGATCACATTGTTCAACAAAACTGCAGATTTTCTCACCTCTATAAACGTGCAGAATAAAAATCTACCTCACGTGTCATTACTCCAATGTTTGAAAACTCTATTCGTAGTTAATCTGTACGCCTTCCAACGTGGAATGCCATGCCGGTCGGTACCTATCCAGTGTTATATATATTTTATTTCCAGCTGAGCTGTGATAACAGAATGAAAGCAAAATAAATATGAAATATTTTTTATGTCTTTATTTGGTTTTGATTGGGATATTTTCCATTTCCAGTGTATGAATAGAACATGAGTCTGCAAGAGTGAAAATTTTAAACATTTAATAGCCGACCATTGAGCACAGTTCTCTCCTCATAGCTGAAGAGATCTGCAGCAAACTATACTACCGTGCTCTAGTATGGAACGTTGAAATCTATAGCATATCCTACTTTTGCAACAAATATACAAAACGTACGAAAACGATAACCAAATTCACCATTGGAATGCTACATTACTTCTGAGTAACATAATTTGCGGCTCAGAAGGACGGGCCGACATGCGTCAAAGCAGCGTTGGTCACCAAATTAGCTGCGCAGCTTAAACAAGCAGTCAGCTCCCTAAACAGTTAAAAATAAATGTCCAACCGTGCAAAACCGGGTCGGACAGCTAGTTTGTTATAAAATAACACATTATGTTGGGTTTATTTGGGTGTTCCACTGGGAATGCACTGGCTATTAGGGCAAACACCAGACACGAGTCGCGCAATGTGTAACACAAGGGCTGTCAAATCTGATTTGATTACTGATAGCACAGATTATTGATGATTTATAATGATAATGTTGATACTGTTAATTACTGATGATTCTGATGATTGCTGTCGATATTTGTGACTGTGACTGAATTCAGCAAATAAATAAAAATGGATATTTTATTATATTTTTATTTACTGTTAACCTTCTTAGTAATGATGAGCAAAGCGGTGCCGTTGCCGATCGAATCGTATTTTTTATCTCGGTTTAAATAATAGATAAAAGTTGTTTTTGGGTTATGTAACTTTATAACTTCTGACATTGTCGTTATTTGTAAGTTAGTGGGGGTGGCGTTAGTTCGAAGTTCATCACTGATATGCTGCAGTTCAAAGGAAAAGTAGAAAAAAAAGTCTGCATAGATCAAGCGAAAGTTTAGTATAGTTTCCACTTCCACTGCAGGCAGGATTTATAAGTTGTAATACTAAGAAAGAAAAAAGAAACTACTTTTTATTTGAATATATATTTTATATGCTTATTCTTTCTTTTTTGTACACCGTGTCTTTGTGGGTTTATCTTCCTAACTAACCACGTGTTAGTGTAACCTCAACTTGGTGTTTCTGAGGTGAAAATCTTGCTCGTTTGCTCCGTGTAACATACAAAAAGAGAATTAAAAAAAAAGAGACTCATCATTGTACATTTTTTGACTTACTAACCTAAATTACTATTTTCTAAAATACTTAACCTCTAGAAATGCTAATGTAGCGCGGAAACGAAAATAAAATATGGTAGAAGTAAAACTTGACACGTGTATAAGGTTAAGGTTGAAGTGTACGTGACGCAGGCAAGTGGCAACTTTCTTAGGCGTATTGCGTAAAGCCCTTGTTCTATTAAATACTGTTACGTAACATCTATTCCACCAGACCTGATTGTACAAACAGTTCGTGTGTAGGATTAATATCATCTTATTATCTATAATATTATTTAAATTCCTGAAAATCTATAATTTCAACTCATGCAAAGTACATTATAACACCAAACAAAGCATAAAATTGACCTATGACTACACATGTATATACATGTACATACCTATACATGTTCATTTTTAAGCCAAATTTGTATTTTTTTAAGCATAATAAATAATTTGTGCAATTGCTTAAGTAACTATGTATACTATTAACCAAATACGATTGAGTTCATTATCTATAAACCTGTAAGTATATTAATTAATCGTCATAGATTATTAATTACCTTCCGGAACTATACGTTCATGATATAAATACTGAAGTATTAAGTAGTACACCTACAGGCCTTTTAGACACACATAATTTAAATATTATCGACACTGTAGCATAATTGGTAGTGACCACTATGTTGGGATTGTTGTAATTTGGGGCTATGGTTGTTATTTGTATTTGTTATTATTATTTTTATCTGTGCCACTTGCAACATAGAAAATCCTAATCCATTATGATTTTTCCTATAAGTAATAATTTTACCTAATAATATTTTGACAAATAGGATTTCATAACAGTGAAAAAAGCAGAGGTGGTAGCCCTCAAAGTGTGCACATTGCGATGCCCGTGCCATATTTTGACGGGGTAGTCACATGATTCATGTAAGCCGGCCGGCGTTCCGCGCAGTTCTCACTCAGTAGTTACTTCGTTTAGTCTCTCGCGGCCTCACAGTCGTTCTGAACGCGTACATAAAAACATTGGTGAAACTTTACGTTTTATACGCTGCTAGAATACGTTAAAAGCAAATAAGTATCTATTAAAATTTAAAAATGGTCTGTGAAAATATTACTTAAGTGATCCTTGTGCTAGTGTTGTGCCCGATACGGGAACCATGTGATTAAGTTACAGATTCAGTTATTTACGTGATAGTGCTGAACTGTGATATTATTTTGTTTAGTAGTGATAGTGATAGATATTGACATGGAAACACGTCACTATTGGGAGGAAAACGGGCATACCGTTAAATACGACAAGTAAGACTTTTCTATATACATATCTACTTGAGTAGAAACATCGCATTTTGTTTTTGCCTAACATTAAATTAGTCAAATTAATTAAAAGTATCTATGCCAAAACGAGAATTGCACATCCCTGTTTTCAAAAGGACAATTTTGGTTTCACTCAAATGCATGTTTTCTCATAAACATCCTTTTAAGTTTTAAGGATCTTATTTGTTATTTTAAACAAAAGGAACAATATTTTATTTGACATTGATCTTAATATAATTTTTAGGAAAACAGCTGCTGCATGGTGGTTTCGTCAAATACCCATAATTATGTTCGTTAAAAGAAATTATGAGTATTGTAATTCATACATACCCACATAACATTTCTCAAAGTTCTGTGTATGTATAGGTTCTTAAGATTATTGTACTTCAATATTAAAAGTTTTAAGTGCATGAAAGGCTTTAAAACAATACGACATTTTTTAAAATTTCCCAACTTGATTGACTAAGGCTAAGTAAGTATTAATCATGAAAAATAAAAACTTACATACTTTTTACTTATAATGTTACAAGAATTATGATCTGTATTAATCCAATTATGAAAGTAGGTACGTACTTTGACAGATAATAATAAAAAATATATAATTGAAAGATACTCCCATATAAATAAAGCACCGTATAGTGTGGTACAATATTATCGATACCAAGATTAGTGATATCGAAAAAAATCTTATTAAATAAGTTTATAGTAATAAACTCATGGAGTAACGAAATATAACTTTTTATATATTTTAAAACTGTAATTGTTCTAGTTGCTACGCCCTAAGATGAAGAATGTATGTTCTAACTCTGTAGTATATTTCAACTAATTAAAAAGTTATGGTCATGAAATACCACTTCCTATAATGGCTTAAAGGTTTTTATGCCTCCACACCCAAAGGTGTAAGCCTGACATGGAAATACATAAGCTAATACCTGCCATCACGTACCTCAAAACGAGGATATATCCTAAAATTGTAATCGCCACTTACTATCGGGTGAGATCGCAGCAAAACGCTAACTTATTTAAAGTAAAACAAATTCAGCACCGCAGTTTTGCTGGACAATCCTACGCATAATTTTTTGAATCAAAGGTTCTTAATGGGAAATTCAATGGAAACATTGAAATTTTCATCCAATAATACACTTTCGATGCTGGGGCAACAATAAATAATATTAATATAACATAGTAAAAAATTTAGAGGGATCAACAACAAAAAATGTGCAGCGTAAATATTGCACGACAGCGACAACTTTTCGTGTTATATTCCAACTATTCTTTGATACATACCAACCTCTATGAGATATTCTGTTTTGTTTTCACTACTCCCATTGTATGTGGTACAGTTTAAAAATAGATGAATAAGTTATGCAGATATCGCGTCATCTAGCTAGCCTGACCTTCCACAACATGCAAGCGTAGATAAGGTTAGATTTATCCACACTTTGCTATTTATTTCCTAGAACCTATATAATCTTAATTACTCCGAGCCTATTTAAGTACTGTAATTGCAGGTATAATGCCAGGAAGTTGCTTGGTCTGATGTATTATTCTAAACATTTTGGGAAGCATTCCTTTCTCCGCTCGGACCTTTTTATATTTTGAGTAGTTCTAATATCTTCCCCGTTTTCTTGTATTTTAGAGCTAAGGTATTTATCATGACTTATTGAATTATATTAATAACCAAATTTATCCAAACCACACACCACAACTACAGTTTAAAAACCTATCATAAATTTAAAACCATCTTACATGAGTAGACGCAGTTGGATTTCACGTATATGGAAAATATGAACATAAGAATGACGCTATAATGTAATTTTGTCGACTTTTTCTATCAATATTATTTATGAGGTAGCCCTAACAATAATGCATTTATTATATATCTCAAATTGATAATCCAACATCGAGATGACAACCCTAGCAGTAGTATTTTGTTTCATAAAGTCGTAGGCACAGGTTTATAAAAACGAATCTGACCCACCATCATACATATTACCAAATCTGAGATACGAGGCCAACCTTGACCCTGAATGATAGCCGACTGAAGGAATAATAACAATTCCTATTAAAATGGTCGAAGGTTCCAAAATTTTCTATAGGTGAGAAAAAACAGGCAAGTTAAACACTTTGCCAGCTTTTAAACATTTGCGATTTACTCCTTGTTGGGTAAAGTCATGGTTAGTTGGGCAATATTACAAGGTTTTATTTATCGAGAATTTGAGGTTATATTGTGAAGTACTTAGTTCTAACAGATTCTTTGTAATTTGGTGGCAGAACCCCTCCCTTTACATTTCTCTGCACCAGAATTAAAAAGAAAAAAGTATGTCTCATGTTTTAAAAAATGTATAACATGAGAACTATCGAAAGCACCATTCGCTTAAAGCGAAAGCCATCAATTGTGACAGAATATTTGCGAAAAATTATTCACATTTTACATCTGCCTGTGTTATTTTAATATGACCTTGAATATACTTATTTTCATCGTAAGTATACCTAATTATAGCTCAATCGGCTTATAGATCAAAACTTATAGATTTTCGTTAATGAATATATGTAAGAACGGAACACCTAAGTACCGAATTTTAATTATAATAACATTGCTAATAATAATGTCATAAAAGTCATTATAGATTAAAACTATCATTTCAAACATAGCCTATGCCTTGGCATCATCTTTTTAATTATTGCGTAATCTTCTAACAATGAAAAAACATGTCGCGTTCTGAAAAGGGCTAGTTACCGTTCAAAGAATTCGTATTCGATATCGAAATACTAAATGATTTATCGCAAAAGCGCGAAGTGAAAATAGAATCGTCGGCGAAACACGTGACTCGCGAGTCGGGGAAGGGGCGCGGGGCTGCACGCGCCGGCCGCGGCCTCCACACGCCGCGTGAAACGTGACCGGCGCACACCGACCTGATCGTTGATGTGTGCGTGACGGTGTAGGTCGCCACTCGCACAGTGACGACTGCACAGCCGGCAGTCGTGCTAATATCAAGGCATTCTTGTCGCCTGAATGACATACAAACAAGAGTAGCTCTTACACATACCTTATTCGTCTACAACTATGTTATAGATTCAGGAAATATTTTGTGTCTAGTGTAGAAAATACGTTCTAATAGTGAAAAACTACCCTTCTATAAATATTGTCTCATCTAATTATTTCCAAATAAGTCTTTTGTTGTCTCTGCACGCAGCAACTGGCCAGTTGTTGAACCCGAATTGCATACTTCAAGGTCTTCTATTTCTTGGCATTCCTGTATAAAAAAAATTAAAATGTTTTTTAATAAATCTCCATTTATAATTATCTGTCGTTAACCACAATTCTTTTTCCGAAAAGTACAGACAAATCAGTAAATACAAAAAATAAATAAACAATTATTGATGTAAATAAGTTACGCCACGTTTCGTTGGTTGGTCGTTGCACGTGCTGTACGTTGAATGGAAAATTTTGAGAGCTATAATCGGATGTGCAAGCTGTTTACAGCTGATATCATTCAGTACAGTAAAAACGTGACTCATTGTGTTACACTTTCGATCATGATACTATAATTGTTATCAATGACATTTTACATGCAGCAAAAAGTAATTACTTAATATAGAATATTTATCATGATATAATTTTTTTTTAACTGAATAAAGTAATAATTAAATATTTATTAGATTGTATCATAATGATTATCAAATATTAATTATTATTGACTAAGTTAATCGAGAATGAACGATACCTTCAATGAGGTACCATAAATTCTACTACCGGTCAGTAATGATCAAACGCAGCAATCCAAGGCCTAATATAAAATAGGTATTCTTCATATTTTTAAAAGCAATTCGCATTGAAGCAGCATTATGCTCTAGTCTGTCTCTTCAGTATGAGGAGTGAATAGTGCACAGTAGTAATCCATCTATGGGTTGCGGCCATCCAGCCAAGTTCAATCCATGATGTTGCGGAATATTGTATTGATTTTTATAACATGGTCTGTTCCATTCGTTATAATTATTGATTCTTACTATACGTGATTAGTTAAATAGGTTTATTTAACCCCCACAAAGACAGCAATAACAAATATATTTAAAATCGACTATAACGATTTAAAGCAATTTATGCGACTTGTTTAGTCCCGCACTAGCGTGTGCGAGTGAGACAACTAAACATGGGCTGGCACACACACGTACCGTGTTAAGTAAAAGAATAAAAGATGTCAATGTGTATTATAAAAATGCAATTAACTTTTGTAATAAATTTTCTCGTGTTTTAATTGTTAATGATTAAAAATGTATACGAAAGTATATGAGAGTGTGTTCATCGACGATGTGATTATAAAATAATGTTTAATTTAACAAGTTTTACAACTAATAAACCCTTTTCCATGCAGGGATAAAATTTCTTACTTGTCTAGTGAACGAATGAAAGAACCATTCTGCGGTAAAATATCAAAGCGATTGACGTCACAAACAATGGAAGCATTGTTATGTACGTAATAAGTACAGGTATAAGTACGGTATTTTGACCTTTGACTTAGCGGCGGACCAGATGGCATCGTAGTGTAGTGTTAACTGTTAACTCATCCTGCAGAAGCCTTGTATGTAGCGAAAGTTAGCTTTTTATCTACAAATAATAAAGTCATATCAGTAACGAATGTTCTGGCTAGTAGTATACAGGTATACTCTGTGGGTATATTTCATAGAACGTAATGATTAATCTATGTCGCCTTTTAACACTTTCAGTTTCAGTGACGACGACGCACGGGATTAAAGCCTTTATGTAGTATTACTACGCGTGGGAATGGAATGCACCTCTTTTGTTTAAGTGGAAGTAAAATTTTAACACGGACTTGACGGAGCAATGTTAAAAGTTTGAACATTCGTCTCTCGAACGGGAGGTTCTTAGTTCAAATTTTTCGCATCTCTAATTTTTAATAACTTATGTGCGTATATCACTTGCTTCGGTGAGGTAAAACATTGTGAGCAAATCTGTACTCCTGAGTCCCCATAAAGTTCTAAAAAGTGTATGAAGTTTACCAATTCGCACTCGGCCAGCGTGGTAGTCTATGGGCGATATACTACACTCATGTTTCATTCAAAACCATTGCATCAATGATTTAGTTACAAACATCATCGCAGAAAAATCTTCAATCGGGATCTACCTGGATGTGGCCAATCTATGTGCCAATATCCAAATATCCAAACTTCTTCACCAACTTTCACATTTATAATACTAGTGGGAGATTTAGAGTTTTTTGAAATACGATTTAAAAACCAAAATTGAAAGCATATTATGTATTATTGATCGAAGAGAATATTGTACGTTTTTCCTTTGTCAACAAAATAATTATTATTTTCTGTCAGATTATTTCATTTGCGCTATGTTGTAAACAAAGAAACTGAGTTATTATGTTATAAGTGTGTTACACGTGTAATATGGTGGTGGTTCATATCCATATTCATATTTTTTCATATTCATATTTTATTCATTGACAAATAATGTGTATTTTACATAAAAGGCCGTATAAGTAAAACTTTTCATATTTATTATGTGATTACATTATTTTAGCAATTAAAATTTATTTAAACTAAGCTAATGGAATGAAATTAAATAAATTATATTTATTTAAATTGTCTCGTTCGTGTTATTTTTTTTTTAGTATTTTATTTTTAACTGGTGCGCTCACTAGGTGAATAAAAAATATACAAAGCAAGTTGAATATTTGAGGTTATGTCAAGATGAAATAATAATATAATATGTATACATCTTAAGGGTTAATTTATAAAACATGATATATATACCTTCCTCGATAAATGGACAATCGAACACAAAAATTACTTTCATTTCGAATCAGTAGGTACACATTCAAACAAATTGGTAAAGTATGAATATCAATAACAAAGTACTATCTTTGTTATTTCTGACATTATTAAGTAGGTTAAACGGTTTGTCAGCAAATTCCATAAAAAACAAACACTTTTAATAAACCTTCGTAACCATTTTCCAATAAGCACTTATATTTCACTTGAGGCCACGTTGGAGGCCTTAGGGCGGCTTAATAACTGTCGACACTTGAGTTGGCTAACTCTTTCACCAGTACCCATTGGGGTAGAGTATGCTCAAGACTTCTTGGACTGAGGAAACTTTTGTTTAGTTATCCATCATTATTGTAACACATCTGTCCCACTACTGGGTTCGGGTACTTCCATTCACAATGTGAAGGGTACATAGTCCATCACGCTGGCCAAGACGTGTGGATATTCCTAGTAATGGACTTTAAATGGATGGAAAAAAAAAAAAACGAAAAAAAATTATGGCTTGAAGTACTTTCCTAAAGTAGGTACTTTCAGTAGACATTTCTTAATTGGGAATGTTAATTAGCGAATAACACGGCACGTGCAAGTGTCGTCTCGGTCGACCGGCGACGTCTCGACACGTGTACAAGACATCAACTGTTGCTTGCTGACTACAGACTTACACTCGCTCCGTAGTCGATGAGAAATACTCGTTTAAAAAGTTAAGACTGAAAACCTATTCGTGTTTCACGCAACTGCGTCAGGAGGGTTTTTTTTGTATGTACATTTTTTGTTTGTATGTACATTTCTTTGCCCAAACAGCTGTCTGTATAATGTTTTTGTAGGTTTTTTTTATTAAATATATAAAGTTGTAATAAACGTATTTGAAGTTTCGCCTTGGGGGCGAATTTTGTCATCCGCCGAACCTCTATTATTTGTTCTACGCGGACCTAGGTCACAGAAAAAAAAATATTTTAAATTTAGAATTTCATAATTATTTTATAATTCTTTAATCGTTTTAAAATTTGCTGCAAATGACAAATTGCCGTCATTCTTGTTTACTGTCAATCTGTCATGATGTTAGGATATTTTGTGATTTCGTGCTTCGTTTTAAGCGGCTACTGACAACTGCCGGTAGACTGGGCCAAAGTCAACCACGCTGGCCGAGTGCGCATTGGTAGACTTCACACACCTTCGAGAACTTTATGGCGATCTCTCAGGAGTTCAGGTTTCCTCACTATATTCTCCTTCAACAAACTAAGTCATAATGAATTTGTAATCTAGTTCTATACTAATAATAAAACGGTATCGTTGACAATTCTGTACCATTATTATACAAGTATTTTTTGAAAATTTTAATGCAGAGAGGCAATGGTAGAGAATAAAAAATAATACAATTGTAACTCATCCGTTTTTTAAAAATAATTTTGTATTGTTTCACGCACACGCACATTACGGTAGTCGAACGAAAGGCGCGTTAAAAAAATGTGGAATGTTTTTTTACTACTTTTAGTGTTGTAAAATACAAACATTGACATGTTGTACTGAAATATAGCTTTTTCGCGTTATATATTTCTTGAACAGTATATAGCATGGAGTCTCGCTCTCAAGTTACGTTCGATTGGGCACACTTATTCAAATGAGCAAGACAGATAGATAAGGAACATAATAAAGAAAGAGAGGTTACGTCCGTATCAAAAATTAATTATCACTAGTTATTAATGAAGGAATTCCTAGTAATATTATAAATGAGTTTGTGAGCATGAACGTTATTTACTTCTCCACGTAAAAACTACTTAACCAATCTTGATGAAATTTGGTATAGAGATGAGAGTATAATCTGGAATAACACAGGCTACTTTTTATCAAGATTACTAACACGCAGGCCAAGCCGCGGTGGAAAACTAGTTTTCCATAAAGTTCTCGAATATTTGCTCGTATCAATCCGTACTGGGCCAGTGTGACTACTTGATATAGACACCTCACATTGTGCAAGGACCGAGCCCAGCAGTTATGGATTGCATTCATCATTATATTCTCTCCTATTCCTCACACCATATCTGTACTATGATGCACCTCCTGACATGGACTTGTTTGCTGGATGGAAGGTAGTCTTGGATGCGTGACTACGGTTTAGCGAGATCGACTGAGGGTATTTGTTAACTTATTTTTTTCTTACTTATCTGTATATTATTTTTACTCTATTTAATTTGTAATTTTTATTTAAGTTTGAAGTGTTTTATTTTTTATTTTCGTGCCTTATTTTCATATTGTTGTGTATTTTAAATTGTATGTGTTAATTAGTGTACGCGGGTTTTTAAATCCGTGCTATTTAACAATAAATAAATCAATGTGTAAGAGCAACCAAAATTAAACACCTGTGACACAGTTTTAGTTCGTATCGGCGTCTATACAAGAGTCATCTTTACGTTATCTATGAATAGACATCGGTGCCATTGAAACTTGAACAAATTCATCTCGAGAGCTCTTGAGGTTCATGATCACATAAAGACAGGCTAACAGAGATATAAAGCGTACACAGATAATATATTTTTTTTCTTTGGACAACTCACTCACGGCCATCTGACTCCAAACTAAGCGTCAGCTTGTGTTATGGTGATCAGATAACTGATAAACATACATATACACTTTTAAATACATACTTAAATAGATATTTCTATTACACACC
>DWJZ01003804.1:0-16345 GCA_018249125.1 Asbolis capucinus | reverse complement strand
ACAAGCTAACGCTTAGTTTGGGGTCAGATGGTCGTGTGTGAGTTGTCCAAAGATATTTATTATTTATTATTATTATTATTGCTGAACCAATCGGAATTAATAACGACAGCAATTGAACCCAGATACAATAATAACATACCACTTCAGGACGGACACAAGAATTGGAAGGAAGATGACAGAGAAAAAGAGAAATGACTCTCAGAATTCCAGTCGGAACACGAGGAATTGTATGGCGACTGATAAAGTAAAAAGGTGACAGCCAGCCAGGGCTTCACAAAAAGTTTATAACCGTTCCGCAATACTCTACCACCGAGCTGACTTCCGCACGCCTTTTACGGCCCCCTGGCAGGCCAGCATAGAATTGGAGTTGTTATTTTAAGCCGTCCCAATACGGCATTAAGCATTTTTGAGGCAAACTTTAATTCTACTACGATATTGAATTAACATCATGAAATTGGCACAATTATTCGTCATCTCAAACCATCATGGCCCACTTGAACACGGGTCTATTTTCTGAATGAGAAGGTTAAGGCCATAGTACACGACGCTGGCCATTTGCAGATTGGCAGACTTCACACACCTTAGCGTTTTGCAAACTTTAGCATGCAGGTTTCTTCACGATGTTTTCCTTCGCCGTTATAGCGAGTGATATTTAAATGCTCAAAACGCACATAATTCCGAAAAGTTAAAAGTGCACGCCCTGGGATTCGAACCCGGACCCCCCGAGTAGGAAGCCGAATTCTTAACCACTAGGCTATCAACGCTTAAATCTTATAATTATCTATAATTTTTTAGACAAAGGAAGAAGTTTTTCTCGCATCATGATTTCATAGAACCACATTTTTTTGTGGAATCTCTTAAATACATAGAGTAATATTTGTTGGGATACTGTATACTGCTTTCAGTCAAATTTCCTATCTTCTCTCGTCTAGTGTCTAAAAGTCATCTTTATACATCAAAGTGAATGATGAATGTCATGTATTTAAATTCTTATGATATTTAATTTATTTTTAACTAATTTAATTCTTATTTTTCTGATTTCAAATAACAAAATAAGTGAGACTTTGTCTTACCTATGATATCAAAAATCTTAACATACCTTCCATGTAAGTAAATTCTGTGTATTAGTAAAATACGTTTAATTAGTTGTGCCGACCAGACAAGCTTCTTCAGCTGACTAACCAGCGGAATAGACATCCAAGCCGATTAGTTTCGGAGATTATTAAAATGTGTATGACTGATAAAATAAAAATATTAATAAGTAATATAATTACACAACAAAAAAACCCGACTGCGATAATTGGTTGTATGACGTACTAGTCGGTACATCTCTATTTTTAATGTAAGAATCCCAACCGCTAGAGGACCCTGTAGCAAGGATGCTCAACCTTTTTGACAGTCGGGCCAAACTGAGAGATTTAGTGCGGGCCTTACGTAATAAAAAAATTCTAAAAACATATTTGCGCGGGCCATTTAAAATCCGTTCGCGGGCCACATTATAGCCCGCGGGCCTGGGTTCGAGCAGCCTTCTATAGCCTGGTGGCCGGCGTCGATCGTAGTGAATGATTTATTTAAGCAACTGCGTATACGGTAAACGCTAGTGGGAAAAGGCTTGAGTTAAGTTTTGAATTGTGGCAATATTTTTACAATTAATAATTTTCTTTGTGTGTGGATATATATTTTTTTAATTTATTACTTTCAAACAACATACGTAACCGTATTTTATACTTTGCTTATCTGCCAAACTGTACAACAGTTTGTCGGCAGTAGTTCTCGTGGATTTTCTATTATATATTTATATGAGCGTGTACTCACCTATACTCCCCAACCAAGGCACCCTGTTTCTAAACCATTTGACGGCATGGGTATACCGGGAAGCCAGTGGATTTCGGCCTCCCCTGGAACATATATATATATATAGCAATATATATATAGTAGTCGTAAAAGTACATATTTTATATAATATTATGCCGTAAATCCAGTAAAAACGTCTTTGACCCTCGCAATGAGTCAGAAGTTGGACGCGCCCATGTTAGTCGGCATTATTACTTCGGAAAGAATATAAAATCGCTCCTTGTCGTTATAATGTGATAGCAATCGTTAAGTCATGTCGAAGAACATGAACTCCATTATCTATCCGCGTTGGAAAAGTTATGGAGTATATTCTAGGTCTCCTCAGTTATGAGGAGACTTACTCCTTAGTGCTAATGAACCAACCAATGCTCAATGGTGGTACAACACAATAGGTTAACTTAGTGGTAGATCATGCTCTAGGGCAGGGGTCGGAAACGAGCGGTTCGTAGGCTACATGTGACCCGTATAGAATTGTAGTATGGCAAAACAGACCCCATTTACACTCTATGATGGTCCATGTGATCCTCCCGCCGACGACACATGAAATGTGGCTCGCACCAATATCTTTATAACATTTGTGGCCTTAGAAGAAAACGTTGCCGACCCGTGTTCTAGACTTCTGTTATGGGAAGAAATCACTAACGTTAACGGGCAAATTTAGTAATTATACGCAAAATTAAATTGTTAAAGTTTGAGTATAAATTCCTCAATTTCATGAACAGATTTTTCTCGTGTTTTTTGCTATTTAATCGAATTCTTAGCTGTGATTCACGAATTTCAAATTTTGTTCAGCCATTTGACAACCATCACCTTTGTATAATATAATATGCTGATTTTCGGGAATTTTTCGTAACTCCTTACTTGCTTTTTTATCTTATTGTACGGGAATTTACTGCGATTGTAGGAACGAGATTATTTCTACAGAATGTAGAGTATAAAATAGGATACCTAGGTGAGGTATAACACCGTTCTGGATGATTTCATCCTTCATTCATTAAAAGTCAAATGTTATTGCGGTCTTTTCGCATTATTCAATTGCTAATACATTGAGAACCACTTTTAACACGTTGTTCTTAGCTTCATTTGAAACTATATAAGAGATTCTTATAACTAAAATTTAATCCATTCCCTACGGTCCGATTTTCCTAAAAATATACATGTCCAAATCCGATATATTTTCATTATGAGCTGGAGTTTTAAACTGCTTAGTAAAATTAAAGAAAAAATGAATTGAATGAACAAAAAATACAAATGCACATCAGTGCCGTAGACTTTGAAGGCACAAATTTATTGTAATATTTAAATATTAAGATCTGAATTATTCCCCCATTTCCGCTTTCGCCAATGTACATAACATCTTAAACTCCACCATCAGGCAGAAACAATTTCGAATTTTAACTAATAAACATAAAAATTCCCTTTTGATGATGTTAATAAAACTCAAATAATTCTCCTGCAGTTCTTCCTAAATTTGGCGTTATTATGGAAGATAAGAAAAGGTCGAGACGGTATACTGACTCTCCATTTATCGTCCGCGGCCCAGTACAAGGGGAAGACACCTGTATTGGACGCAATATAATCTGGATAATAGGTATAACATCTGTTGTCGTTTCAATAGTATTGGCTACTGGCTGTATTGTTCTGTTAGTGCGACGCTATTCTTGAATTAAACTATTTGTTCGGTTACATTAGACTTTTTATTCAGATTCACCTGTCTCACGTCTAGAAATTGGTTGGTAAACTCTCTGATCTTGTAGTTAATTTGGCAGTATTTGGTTTTACTGACTGAACTTGATTCCAGCCAACCTAGTATAAGCTAAACTGAGACTTAAGTTGGAGAAATATTTTGTAATTTTCAACTTAGATTTAATTAGGTCTGTACGTAGGAAATAATAGGACTGTGCTAAGTTTCGGGTTTTTATACCTATAGCCTGTTTCACTCTTAAGATGGTTTATACTGGCGTAAAAATTGTCAAAATCGGTCCAATGCCCTTAGAATCTACATAAATGCCTTTTCTGTTATAGTTCACGCTAAACCCTAGTGCAAAAATGTATGAGAATGACGTTTATTGCAGAAATGCAGACGACATATATTTCTGCGCCAAACGTCCCATTTACTTTTGAACTAGTGTTTGGCGTGGACGCCAGCAGAAACAGCATTCGTCTCAAAGCCCAGTAGTATTTGGATTTATCTATTACAAACAATAATCAGTAATTAAACTAGGTTTTTAAAGCTTACAAATTGATTTCCCCAAATACACATAAATTATATTGGTTTTAACCCTCTGATGGCCCGTGGGTGTTTTGCATACCCAGGAGGCTTAAAGCATACTCCAGCACGCTGCTTCCATACGGATTTGATAAGTGATAGAGTTTCCAACTTTTTTTTATCTGAATAAAATATTTCTTTAATAAAAGCTGAGAAAATATAGTATTTTATGGGAAGACTAAAAAGTACTCTAAGTTTACAGAAACATTTCTTTTGTACATTACGCTAGATGTTAAAAATGCGGAGAGTTTTTATTAGTTTTCGTGTTGCCAGTTAATGACCAACCCAAGTATCCAAAGTATACCGCCTATAGGCCTTAATATGACTTAACGATTCCTATCTAACGATAAAAACCGGGACCAGCGACTTTAAGTGCCCTCGGAAGCGTCAAAGACCGCATGAATTTTTTGCCACTAGCAAATCAAATCACCCATGCCCCTAACCACCGCGACTGCTGTTGCTTGACTTTTTCGACAGGTTACAATTAAACAAACCGTCGGGCGATGAACGCTTTACTAGAGGTACTTAATATGTTATCATGGACGAGATGTGATTAAGGAGTTCGAATGTGGAAGACAAAACCCTGAAATGGCTTTTATACAATATAACCCACTCCTCACCACAGGTCTTGGAATTTTCTCATCGCTGAGGAGGGCTAGAGTATATCACGTTGCTTCAACGCTTGGTAAAGGGGTTAGTGGCCAATCCAACTGTCGGAAGTTTTTATTCTGAGACTTCTAGAGACGGAATGCTTTACGTGATCTCCGTGGCGATGTTTTGCCACAAACGTCACCCCAGTGGCGGAACTATAGGGTGGCAAGATGAGCAGAATGCCGCGGGCGAGGGGAGGCTGTAAGCTCAAAAGTTACCTATCATGCTTAACAATATTTAGTAAAAAAATTAAAATCTATGCAGGTGTCAAAGTTACAACCAAGGATTAAGGGTGAAAATATCATATTAAAAAGTACTAATTTATATTAGATATTTAACTAAAAATGACACAATTTTGCTGTTAGGAAACCATCTCAGTGATGTATTCAATTACAATGTGACGGGTTTCTAATAATTTGCCACGGGTCGCAAATGGTATAGCTTCGCGACGGGGTCTCCATTTACTTTTTACTTAACTCCGTTTTATTTCGTCCTTACGATCGACGCAAGCTGCCCTACACCGCTAGATAAATGCCTTTTCTATTATTGTTCACGCCATGGATAACAGAGAAGTGGATATGGCATGTGGGCGGATCAAGGTGACCGACGATATGAGTGGTTACTCGCATCTTATATGTTTCACGTCTCAGTGTTTGAATGTCACTGCGGTACGTCGGTTGTCGATTGTGTGGAGTAAACTTTTCGTAAAACAACGTTAATATAACTTATTGCGCAAATTTAATGTGTAAAAACGATAGCAGAACAAACTAATTATTTAATTAGGGTGTTTTCTACCATAGATCAACCCATTATTAAATTTATTTTAGAATTATTAAAATTCAAATATAAGAAATTGTCACAAGACAGTAATTTATGTTCAAAAAGCTTCTTAGTCACTTTGTAATAATGCTCTCTTTAAATTGGCAGCGACAGTTGTACTCTATATTATTTTCTAGAATATTCTTTGCTACTCAATGTGGGATGTAGGCGCTAATTTATCGATATCGATAGTATTTTTCAAACTCTATTCTAATGTATTTTAATAACGTATAACAATAACACACTGATACTATAAAAATATAAATTAATTTACTAAATGATGATCCAATAAACGTACTACAAAAAGACTTCAAAAGCTAATTCTTTTACTTCAGTAAATTTTATGTCCGTTACACTAAAAGAAGTCGGTTCACCAACGGACAATAAAATGATATCTGTCGAAAAACACAGATTTTTAACCAATCACTCCTTTGATATATCGATACAATACATACAGTGATATATCGACGACACTGTAAAAGCAACCGACACAACACTAGGATGAGTTTAATTGTTTACACAAAAATGTACCTTATTCCTACAACATTAATCATAATTTTTGTAAACAACCTTTTGACATATTTTGTCAATCAAATGAGGGCTATATTTAACCCATCTGGCGTTAAGTAGCCGAACTAAGTCAACAAAAGCGCAAGTCAATATCACTGTTATTGAGAGTGATATTAACATCATAATGGGTTATTATGTTCACACAATCCATCTAGCGGGGAATAGAAACATTTGAAACTTGTAATACTTCTAATTGAGTAACGTACTAAGAAACTCGAAATGTCTTAGAATTTTCAAATTTGACTATTAGTCTTACGGTTTATTTTCAAAAAGAAATAGCGAGTTTATTAGACTATTTGAAAAGTAAAATTAAGAATCAATAAACGTATACATTTCTTAGTAGTCATTAAATAAATATCAAGATGTCATTAAATAGTAAATGTCATTAGTCATTTACTTGTGTTTAATTGGCTAGCCAGGTTCTCATACTAATCGACACGTATAACATTTCCACTTCTCTCTTCTTTCCGTGGTTCATGCCACACGCTAATTCGAATATATATGGGAAATACGTGTATTGTGGAAAAACAGACGCCATATTTCTTTTTACCAAACGTCATATCCATAAATGTTTGGACTAGCGTTCGGCGTGACTGCTAACTGAAAAGGCATTTGTCTAAAGGTTCAGTAATACTAATATGTAAACTTATACTAAATGAAAATTCGATCTGGATTTTTTACCACACAAACGTCCATGTGTAGGTAGGATATTAATTCATATTTTGATTTCATATATCTGCAGTACCCTGGACTAAATTAAAATGATTCCGCAACAACCGCAGGGGTTCCCACCTCAAGCGTATCAACAACCGCCGCCGCAGCGGCGACCGCTGCCTCCAGGAATGGTTCACACTATCTTTGGCCCTTGTTATATAGGAACGCTTATAATACGTATCGTGAGTGCTGTTGTCTCCTTAATTATATTTTGTGTGCTTCTTTACCTTATATACAGAGCATACAAAGTTATGAATGAACCCATGACCATAAAGTAAATGTTCATACATATACAATAAATGTTTACTGAAAAAGGAAGTATAATTTCCAGTACCTACTACTAGTTTCTGTTTGTAGCTTCGCCTGCGTGGTAGTTGACAAAAAGTAGATTCGTTTTTTCAGTCTACAATCTACTCGTATATAGAAATAAAGTAACGTCTGCAAATTATTTTCAGTAAATTGTTTTTAAAATTAGAATTTCAAATGTTGGGAATATGTTAAGACCACGATTTTTTTTCTGGTAACCGAATTTCAGAATACATTAACGTCCTACGAAAGCATTTTTACGAACGACGTTTCGACGATAAAGGATACACGAACGAGTTTTTGTAATAAATTTCTGAATGCGTTTTTAATCAACTCAAAAGAAAATATGGAGTGCAACTACAGTGTACACTCTTTACAACGAAACTCATGGGACTGAGCATTTTTTTTATCGTTATAGAGTTATCTTTGTATGGAGTGGATGAACAATATGTGGGTTTTAAAGTAAACCAGCCAAGTTGTACTCACTACTACTTTATAGGGAGTTTATCGTCGTAAAGGGTACGTTATAAAGAGTTTACACTGTATTTGGGTTTAGTTTAGTTAATAGATTTTTTTAATAAGTCAGACATATTTTTGACTACATACATTCCCACCTAGTAGAAAGTGGTGCACTGAGAATTTAGAATTGGTCTCCCGGGGTTTTTCTTGTGGATTTAATGTGTAATATTTTGTTAAATGTGTGGTTTTATACAAAAAACTTTTCTACAAACTACTTGAGACTTTTTGGTTCGTTGCAACACTTATTGGCCCACTAGTGGGCTCGGGTCTCCACACACAATGTGAGAGGTGCAGGCCGTAGCCTACTCTGGCTAAGCGCGGGAGACTTCACACTCCTTTGAAGTTTATGAAGAACTCTCATGACTGCAGGTTCCCTCACTATGTTTTCCTTCACCGTAGCAAGTGATAATCAACTTTTGATTTTGACTTTGAAATTAGAGGTGCGTGCAGGATTCGAACCCAGGACATTCCATTCGAGAGACCAACGTTCAAACCACTAGGCTCTCATTGGGAACTTTTTGTTATCCAACTATTTTTTTTGTCTTAATACTTTTGGCAACTATGTAATATTCCTTGCCATATATCAATAAATATTACTCTATATCTGTCCATATTTAATCTGTAACGTAAGAAAAAAGATTGTTTTGAAATATACATTTGTTATTTACCAATAATAATAATAATTCTTTAATGTTTTTAATAAAATATAAGTCACTGGACCCGGTATTCATGAACAATACTTTACAGTTCGTCTTGGCAGACTAATCGGGCTGCCTTGGTGTCTCTGGCCACCATCATGTGGCTTGTCTGCTCGTTTATTGGCTACTAGGGTAGGCCTCGCCCGCGTGGTGTATCAATAAAAGTAGTCTGTGTTATTCTAGACTATAATTTAACCTGTACTGAATTAAATTCAATATTTTTGCGTGAACGAGTAACAAATATCAATTCATTCATTCATTTACTCATCCATTCATTCATCTATTCATCCATTCATCCATCAGAAAGTTTTTGTTCAGTTGTTTCCTGGCTTGTGTTATTTATAAATTCCGATGTTAGATTATATAAATAATAAAGAGTAACTCATAGATGGGCCTTTACTGTTTTCTGTGTAAGGTCGAAACTCTTATCAGTAGTTACGCCTTTATTGTTTTCCGTATAAGGGCGATACTCTTTTGAGTATTGACGCCCTTATTGTTTTCCGTGGTCCGTCGGTAGTGATAAAACTTCTTACACAAATGATAGACACCAATGAATATTTTTTGGAAAATGATGTATCAGGCGTTTTTTAAATATTTGCTTTTAATCTTCCTTCAATGATAATTAGATAGATTTTATTGGTGTGTTCGATATGGGTGATAAAATAAAGACTGCAAGAAATTTTGGATAAATTTTTACATTTAGTAACTTGTAATAGCTATATGTTATTGTTAAAATTAATGACAGGAATGTAAAAGTTGTATCGGCATCAAAAAAAATTCTAATATTCTCTGAGGCCTACAGATGTCTTAAATTATTGATTTCTTATGTTAAATATATTTTTCTCCTTAGTTCGCCCCTCTTTTCTCCCCCTCTCCTCAAGAAATGGCCAAATTCCGACAAGTTATTATGGAGAAATGCGTGAACAAACAAATATATAGTCTGATTTTTTATATTACGGCCATATCCTTCAACCAAGAATAAAATAGATGTTGCCTTCCATGAAAACTTTCCTGTCCGCATACATTATACATTTACTTCCTCAAATTGTCAACATTGAACTTATTTTTATTTGTAATTTGCCAGATTACAAGGAGTACTTTGTAAATTCGGAATAAAACATTCGGACTATAGAAGGGCCTAGGGTCATTGTCGGATTATCGGTGTTCTGATGTAATTCGGTAAACTAATACGGGGTATTTAATTCACTTTTAGGCATCTGCACAATTCACCATTTTCATTTTTTGTTTTTAAATTAGAAGATATGTAAAAGAGGCAAATACTTGTGTAATGGAGTTGCAATACTTTTATTTTTCCCAAGACATTTCAATTTTGATATATCATTGCAAAAGGGGAATTTTAACTAACATTATATTAAGAGGATCTCTTTAAAAGTCTACTGTATTTTTTTAGCTCGTAAAAGATTGGTATTTATTATTGAAAATGTGAAAATTATTTATCCTTTAGTATTTTAAGTTCACGTGATCATATTTTATCTATATTTTGTAGATTTTTCTCGATTTATAATCATTTTAAACTGTATCGGGGTGTTTATTAATGACATTTTGTCTGTCAAGTGTCATTATTGAACGTCAAGTGACAGCTGTCAAGATTTTCCTTGCCACAGTGAGCCATGCAAGTTTTGAAACTTAGTATAAATTACAATAATTGTGAGTACCCCTTACAGTTAAAAATGTTTAGAATATCGCTCGTTTACTAATTTCGTTAGTACCCATAATTATCGATACTAGGAAATTTAGTTATATCTACTTTTACTAGTACTTCTATATAATTTATTTGTTTTTGGAATAATATTTTAATTTGATGTACACCAGGTGCTTTTAGTTTTCTAGATTTCATAACTGAATTGGTAATTTGAATGGTTATGCAAAGGACTATATTACAAAACATTTAAAACAATCGGTCTGTCTCTGTCTTTCTTAGAGAAGCAACATAGGTATGAAAGTGACAGAGAATTGGTATTGGTATACGCTTGCAAGTAACAATGATGATCCTACTATTCTCTTCGTACAGATGCAGCGGAGGTGGGAATGCTAATATAAGCTCGATTAGTCTAATGTTTTGTCAGAAATTGTCCGTTCTAGATGCGAAGTCTAGTAGGTGCATGTATCACTGATGCGTTGCCGACTAAGAAAGAAGAGAGTAGAACGAAAATTATAACTAAATCATAAAAGAATATTAGAATAGTAATTGTGTACATATTTTAGCAAATTTATACACGTAGCTGTTTTGATATATTGTATACTTACCGTTTAAACATATCTAACTTGTGATGATTTACTATTTGATTATACTTTTTAAAGCAATTGTGGTTTTATTTTAAAGTTTCTTACTCGAATGTCGACGGGACTCCCTTATTAAGGATTCTCTTTCAGTCAGACACTGGGCTGTAAGGTCGATACATTACAGTCATTATTGCAACCCAAAACTATCCCGCTGCTGGGCCTGTCCCTCCTCTACATCATGTGAGGGGTATAAGGCAATAGTCCCACGCTGTTGAACTTTACAGGACACTTGAAATATGTTATATTAATATTATATGGCACTTATCCTCCTGTAACAAATGTTAACTTCGAATCTAGGATCTCCCGTTCGAAAGACTAAATTTCAACATTTGGCTATTAGTGCTTCCAAAAGGTAGCCCATACTAATATTAATGTGTGTTTCTCTGTCTTTCACGTCGAAACGGGGCGACGAAAAGACGTGTTTTTTATGTGGTACCTCCTTGATGGTACTGGAATGACATGGGCAACTCTTCACGTTCCTTATCTTTCCATCAGGTGAGATCGATGTCGAGCATTAACTTATTCTACGTAAAAAACCTTAAAATGGAGGCAAACACCACTGAATAGGTATTAATGAAATTCAGCACAGTGATAGATCGGTACATTATCAATAATAACAAATAAAACCGCATTATTTAATTATATTTTTATTAGCTATCTGTTCCATACATTTAATAACTTCATACATAACAGTGTTAATGCATAATTATCACATACAGGTTATCTCTGTAATTAATATTTATAAAAGTAAGTTAATTATTAAATTATACTAATATAATGGTTAACATAACTTTGTGATATAAAAATTATAATGGATTAAATTATAATTATTACTTAACATAGTTCTAAAATTGAACTATATCGGGGAATCTTTAATACGCTGCTTCAAATTTCAGTTTAAAAATCTAGCGATAAGAATCGCTAATCAAACGAGAACAAAAGACAGAAAATATTTAATGAAATTTCCATAAAATTAAAAATCTTGCAAAACAATTATTTCAATACACAGTTGTCAGTAAGTCAAAAGCAGACTTATCTTTTAATTAAAAGTTACATTTTAAGTACCAAATTGATTAGTTTAATAATTAAGTTTTAAAATATCAACTCTAAATTAATAATATAAAAATAAATAAAACACTTTGTGATTTGAAGTCATCTGTAACTTAAAAAGAGAATAAAATTGAAATAAGGCCACCGGTTTCGGACAATTTCTGATTTTTAGATATAATTATGATATATAACAATACAAACATATCTTTATGTAATAAGAATACTTCAAGTTATAGCACTGAAATTAGCAACTTTTGCCAATTTTTTTCTTATAAATCTTTGCTGTTGGTAAAAGAATTATTTGTGTACAGTCCAAAATTATAAAGATATCTACATTATGCATGTATTTTAATTTCTTTATTATCTGTAATCACAATGTTAGAATACCTATGAGTAACAAAGTAAAAAAATTTAGTTCTGTAATATATTTTACCGCTTAAAGAAATATTTAAGTAATACATAAAAAGAGGCAAAAATTTCTTCAAACACAATTTCCCTAACTTTTTAGACAATAGAACATGTACTTAGTCTAAATTTCTTATAAAAATATAAATTCATTCGTACATTAAATATTTCCGATAGCGTATTCAGGATTTTAACGAAATTTCAATTATTTTATAGGTAATGTTAATTTTGTATTTTTTTATAATCTATAGTTTTTTGAGTGGCGGTGAATGCATCTTATGACACACATTCACAGAGTTACACGTTCTTATTCCGTACAAGGACTTCCTGTGTCACGAATAAAACAGCACCCGGGCACAACGGTCATCTGACACAAACAAGACATGTCTGAAATGTTATTCCCTTCAAATAAACTGTCATTAATCAGATTATGCCGTCAACGGAATAACATATTCCT
The DNA here is from genome assembly GCA_018249125.1 of Asbolis capucinus. Classification (NCBI taxonomy): domain Eukaryota; kingdom Metazoa; phylum Arthropoda; class Insecta; order Lepidoptera; family Hesperiidae; genus Asbolis; species Asbolis capucinus. The sequence goes on along the minus strand of DWJZ01003804.1, from coordinate 3,729 downwards.
CTATATAATATAATAATTGAGTGGCGGCATATCCGAGGCAAACCAACGCACGATCAGGATCTTTCATACTACTGACAGTAAGCAATATGAAAGAGAATATTTATACAGTAATAATAAATTTATATAATATGAGGGAATATGACAAGATCGTAAGTAATTTTAATGACAACCTTTAGTCTTAGTTAAGTCTACTGCAGTATATATTTTTAGTAGAATGAACTCATAAAAGGGCATACGTGGGTAGAAAATTTAATTTGAAAGGCATTCTAACCTCCGAAGCATGGATGTCCTCGTGTTATTCAAATATATATATTTCCTAATCAACTTATAAATATGATACATATGAATTAGCATCGAAAATATTACTCTTTTGAGAAATAAACAAAAACTGTTACTTAGCCACTAATACAGGGCCTGTACTAAGGGCCTAGGCCATAACAATATCCGCCATTGGCATATGAGCGTTACAGGACATAAAATGAAAATAGGAAATAAGTTTTTTACTAGACTTATCCGTTTATTCATTTTAATGTCATACTCTTTGATGACACTCAGCAATCTGAGATAATATATTCGTCCTTTTAAATCTTAATCCTTAGATTTATTACTAATTTAATACTAAATTCGAGGAATAGCTGTAATATAGAATTTAAAAATAACCTACATAATATTAAAGTAAGGCAAATTAAGTTAGGGTCATTGAAATAAAAAAAACGATTAGAAATTTAACAAAAATCGATTATTACATTGATAAATAAATAAAACTAAACAAAATACTTGCCAAGAATTCCAATAAAACCAAGTGATTGAGGTATCGTTTAAAAAAGTTTTTTTTTATTATCAATCATTTTATTGATGAAAATTTGACACTTATGCCAGTCTATAATAATTTGTTTAATCTGTATGAATTTTATGATTATGAAATATAAAATTATGAATAGACTAAATAATAATTTAATAATGAAAAAGGAATATAAGAATACCAATATAATAAAGTAAAAAACGCCTGATAATTAAATATAAAATGTTACCAATGTTATCAACCAATTTATAAGATGGAAAAACGACGAGCTATAGAAATATATAAGGTAAACATTTAATTATTATAATAATTGAAATATGAAGCGTGTCGATACAATTATTGAGAAGGGATGGAATAGGAAGTAGAAGATTAAGGTAATATTATTTGAGAAAAATTTGAACTTATTTGTACAAATTTCAATAAAACCCGGAGATCAAATACTCCAATTGTATGTGCATTTTTGTGTATTCTTTCGAAGTTGGCCTACTACCATTTTTCGCGGAAAAAAGAGAGCAGAGTGAATTTTTTTTTTTCATTTATCCCGAGAGTTTATTTATTCGAAAAAGTCCTTGCTTTACAAGCACCATAAAAGCACATATCGTACCCTACTATAAATAATCCTGCTTTCATAGACTGAGACACAGACTAAATAAATAAAATTTTTATTCCTTTTAAGCAACATGTGACATAATTAAAAACCAATATGTTCGATATTTAAATCAATGTTTTCAAATACATCGTTTTGTTTGAGACTGTTAGAGAGACATCGGAAATCTGTACTTTTCTTTTTGTATAGCGTCATTTTTTTCTCAAAAAATGCGAACCTACATCTCCTGTGCTATATAATCATAGTAAAAAGGCGTCTCACGCCAAAAATAACCTTTCCCCACTTCTAAGCCACTGCTTAAAGAGGGAAAAGGAACGATATAGTTCGTCAATCGCTTTCTCTGTCTACGACCCATTTCACTATCCAAAGTACCTAAAATAGACCTTAATTACACGTTTTAAAATTGGCATTTGTATGAGTTTTTACTACTACTTTGTAGATAAAATCATCAGAGATTAATATATAGGAAACATTGCATCATTCCTTTTACAAATACCCGTTCGTAACGTTCAACTTATTTTAAACATACCGTACTCTTAAATCATTCAAATTACTGGACCCAACATCACGAGAAATCGATTTAATATCGATTCGAACTACGCTAATCGAATACTTTAATCACGCCTTGACATCGACGTCTTTCAATCTCTCAGCTCTTTTCCTCCTTCGATGAATGAGCGGGACGAAGCCCCATAAGCTTGCGCCCATTATCAAAATGAAACCGAATGTGACAAATAACGATTTATACGACTTGGTATACTCGAACCACGCTCCGCAGATAGGAGGCCCTATCAGCTGCAGGATTCCATTCATGAATAAGCTGATACCGTAGGAAGACATCAGTCTCTCCGAACCTAACATCTCGGTCATTACCAAAGCGGTAACCCCTACATTGATCCCCGATGCCAATCCGAAGACAGAACAGAACGCGCTTATCGCCGAATAACTTGACACAGATGGGAGTAAGGCCAAACTTATCCCGGATAGCAGGAGCCCAGTGATGAAGAAGTATCTTTTGGGTGTAACGACAATATCGGATAAGGCCGATCCACCGATCCTTCCAACCAAATCTAACGCCGAAATTATGGAAAGAAGGTACGCTCCTAACGACTTATCGAAACCACACTCCTCAGCGTAAGACGGAACCAAAATAATAAAGTTAGTATACGAAATGGCACATGTGCAATTGGAAATTAAGACTACCAAGTAAATGGGATCCTTCAGAAGCTGGATATCAAAATATTTGCTGGGTTCCTTCTTAGCGTCGTCTTCCTTGGTCTTCTTGCAGCCACAGCAGTAACTGATCGGGGCAAGGCTGTCCGTGACAGACTTGAGGCTAAACTGTGAGGCGAATTCGCTGGGTTTCTCAAAAGCTGACAACGTGGAACCGTGGAAAGGCGTGGACATGTACTGGAAGCTGGACGTAGAAGGACTACGTTTAGGAGTTTTTGGGACGAAAAGTTTCTTCCCAAAACCTTCCTGGGAGTTTACTCTGCTACTTTTTCCTTCTGGCACTGATTCCAACAAAGATGGATTGCTAGGGAGATGATTTTTGCTGGATATTTGTTGGAGACCGTGTCTAGAAGACGCCGGAGTAGATATCTTTCTCAATCTCCCTTCCTCGATGCTCCTAGCCATGACTGCGCTGGCCGATCTTGCAAAATTACCTGGCTTCTCTTCGAAGTTTGCATTGGACTGCTGTTTGCATATTGGCGGTGAGCCGTTCGCAAACTTCTCTCCAGTTGGAGTGTTGTCTTCGGAAGTAAAGACAAGCTTGGGCTGACTTTGACCTAGTTCGTTTATTTCTTCTTCTGGAAAAGCTTCCATCTGTAACAAATTTGAACAGTTTTAGCATCGGAATACTTTTAAAATATTAGAGTATTTTGCATTTATTACAAGTTTCTGGCAGCGGCTTCGCCCGCATAATTAACAGTAGTATAAGGTACACTGATAAAAAATGTACCTATATCTCTGTGCTTAATTTCAGTTAGATCCGTTCCGTGCCTTTTGCGTAAAGGAGTAAACAACATCCATTCAGCCTCACAAACATCGTAAAAACGCATTTGTAAAAATATATTCCATATTAGTATTAAGATTGTTGGAATATTTCATTTCAGTATGCAAAAATTAATATGTAATTCTATTGATTCAACCTATCAGTAGCGCCACCTACGTGTTTTGTACTTGGTGCTTCACACCTGTTCAAACGTGTCTATATATAACCACTCAAGTCGGTCTTACATTTCTTATTCGATTTCATCTATCAGAGCGATAGGAAGCAGACGTATTACTTCCCAAAGGTTTAGTAAAAGGATAATAC
>DWJZ01003803.1:0-16346 GCA_018249125.1 Asbolis capucinus | reverse complement strand
TATATCGCAATATCTTTCGTTAAAAACCTCAATTAACTCAGTTACTTAGGCTTTTTCACATGTGCGACAGCAACGGGATTTTTTTTTTTTACCTATAGAGACAAAATGATTTTAAACTCGTCTCATCGTCGTCTGTGTACATTATGCTAGGTTACGGGTACTCACGATATATGCATGTTTGTTCCTTTTTCAAGCAAAAACTACTCAATCGTGAAACGTCTACATTTTAAGGTTTTCCCAGCGCTATGACAGGAAGTTTTAAAAAAAAGGTTGAAAAAAGAGTTTGCTTTCAGGGCCGGCGTTGCTCTGCTGAATCTTTGGATTTATATCTAGATTATAGCTTTCGTATGGCGTACCGCAAAGGATTGGAACAAATTATCTGCATCCGTATCTTCAAGATTAGAGTGAATAGGCTTCTTAGAAGTTAATAAGATTTACCATCTACGACTACGTCGTCGCTCACCACAAGGTGGGATTGTAGCCAAGAATTAACTTAAAATATATAAAAAAAAGTTGCCCATGTCCTTAGTAGATGGTGACCACTTACCATTAGATGGCTTATCTTCGTCTGGCTAAACAACATTTTGTTGGTCGGTTTAGTGATCATGGGTTCGTTCGTCATCTATAACTATTTTTTTTGTGATGAGCAAGAATGCTCGTTCTGTGTCTAGGTGTAATAAAAATATTTATATTTTGTCAGGCCGGTTGGTCTAGTGGTTAGCGAAACTGACTGCTACACCGAAGGTCGTAGATTCGATCCCACCCAGGTCAAACTTTTCTGTGATGAGCAGGAATGTTTGTTCTGTGTGTCTGGGTGCAAATATCTATATAAGTATGTATTTAAAAATATACATGTATGTTTATCAGTAATCTGATCACCATAGTATAAGCTAACGTTTAGTGTGGGGTCAGATGGCCGTGTGTGAGTTGTCGAAAGATATTTATTGTTACTAATATTAAATGTTTTCATTTGGGAAGTTAAAAGATAGGCATCAAAGTAGGTATATACACCATATAAATAGCACAAACATACATACGTCATGTTAAATATACTTATTAGATAGTAACATTTAATAACTACCTACAAATTATGAAGACGAAACTACATCAAAAGCATTAAAATTGCTTGTAAAGCATCTTAGAGCACTTACACACTGTCCTATCCGATATCGGATCGGAGGAACGGATTACTAGAAAATACCCACAATTAAATTGTGACATTCTTGTACTTATTGTGATACAAATAAGTTAACCTTATACAGATGTATGATTTTAAACTTAATTCATTGTGGATAGATATTCTAGGTAGATTTTAGTTGCCTGTACTACCTATTGCTTAATCTTTGTATAGATACCTGTATACCTATACAATTTGCTTAGGTGGAATACCTTGGCTAAAGACTTTTACAGTAGAATATTTTAAATTTTTAATACACTTTTATAAGGACGAATTACTAAAATTTGTACCAATACCAAAAATGGGTAAAAGAAATATAAAACCTTATGCTCCCGTATTCCTAGGCTCCTATAATATTTTTCCTAAAATATACATACCTAAATAACTACAAAAATATTCTGATTTTATAGAAATATACCTATCTGGTTAAGTAATTAAAAATAACCAAAATTTATCGAACCAACGATAATATACTAATGCATATGTCTAGCTTAAATTAAAACACATGACCTTTTCTTACGAGTACGTACCGTGCAATTCTACATACCCAAAGGGTCGTCTTTTATTATCATTATAAACTCCTGGGCATATAATGGAGACAAGACAAATCGACATAACATCAAAACATAAACACTAGTATCCATTGAGTAAAAATTATGCAAGTATGTTCTGGCGTTTACGAAATGTCAATATCAAATAAAATGGTACTTTAAAGTGTGCCGGATAGGGTTCCATTTTGCCTGAAGAGTACACAAGGTTTACGGAATGGCTTCCTTCCGTTTATACCGTGTGAAACATCCTTAAGTGACTTGTTGTATTTCATGTTAGCGACGATGAAATGATAAACGATGAATTTTTTTTTAATTTCTGGTTATTAAAGAGGTCAGAGAGATATATTTTTTAAACTTAGAAACTTTTGTCTTCATACTTATTGGATTATTCAGTATAGGAATAATCATTCGGTGCAGGAATTTTAATAAGGTAGGTTCTGTTCGTTCAGACCCTGTATTTGGAGTGGACTGTTTCTTACAAATCATTAGAAAAATGGACATAGTATTGTACGCGGGATATAGACTAATACTTTCTAGATCCTTCCCTCTGATATCTTATCTAAGTACTCGTATGTTTCTCAAATCTAACCTTATTTACCTGAAACCCTCCGAAATTTTGCTGCCTTTTCGTCGGAAGTCTTTAGTATTTCTCTTATGACCTGTTTAAGTAAATACCTACACACCTATATTAATCATATTAATTATAAAAATGCGAAAATTTGTGAGGATGAATGTTTGTTCACGCTTTTGCTGAACGGATCTGAATGAAATTTGGCACAGAGATAGCACAAAATTTGGTACACGAAAAATGATATTTATAATTAGTAAGATAATCGCGCCCCGCTCACAGTGAGACAAGTCCGAGTGCTGTTTGAAGACACCATCAAAACGAAGTTAGTTTGTGTGGGTTAGGGAGGGAATGAACCCGTTATCTCAGAAGGGTTGAGGGTTGTATTAACTGAGATATGATAGAACAATCTCCAAGTTTGCGAGTAATTACGGTTAAATAAAGATGCTTGGTATTGGGGTGTTTTGTGCTTCGCTGTGGGTATCTACTGGTGAATGTAGAATTAAGTAAGTGTTAGATAACAAATAATATATCATCGTCTCAACCCATCACGGCCCAGTGTTGAGCACGGATCTCTTTGAATGAGAAGGTTAAGGCCAGTCCACCACGCTGGCCACGTATGGATTGACAGATTTCACACACTTTTGAGTTTTGCAAACTCCCCGGCATGCATGTCCAAAGTTTGTATTGTTTATAAAGCCGATGACATATAGGTATTGTCTATCGAGACTAGGCTTTGTCAAAGAATTTCTTTAAATATTCTTTTACTTTGTTAATAAATTTATAACTTACGTAAGGACTTTGTATTGTAAAATTTCGACATTCGTTAAGTGAGCTTTCGGCTCCTACGACGAAGTGAGCAATTTTCATTTCATTTCGTTTCATTACCCGCAGTGCGACGGCTCGTGCGGTGAATGGGGATGGGAGAATTAAATTGCGCAGTTCATGTGCTAACTTATTGTCGGTAACTATTTGTTGTCCAGGACACTCGCATGTCGTACGGGGAACCGCAGATGTATGAGTATGTAAGCTGTCGTCCGCTTACTCCATGGTTAATATAGAATAATTTATTAATCACTAGTTTCACACCTGGCTTTATCCGCGTGGTGTTAAAAAATATATGTATATTTGGTTTATTCTAGACCATAAAAAAATTTTGTGGAACATTTGATTGAGATCCGTTTATAACTTATTGTGAATGAGTAGAAAACATCCATCCAAGTATTCATCCATCCTTACAAACAAGACAGGTGACTAATAAAAAAAAAGTTTAAAATTTTATAAAAATAAATATGAAACTGTTTTTTATAAACACTTTTTGAACCATACATACCCTTTTTACTGATTGCATTTAAAAGCTTGTTTCTCTCATCAAAAAGCAACCGAAAAAGGTGGCCTTTTTAATAGTAACAGTTAACATTAAAAGTGGAAGCTTGTGTACATTACATCACGTTATATGACCTAATTAACTTGTCTATAATAAGCCGCTGGTCTTGATTCAGAAGATGTCTAAACAAATCCACGTGTTCACATTAACTTTGGTCTTTACCGTCCGTAACAGAACGTCCGTAACGTCCGTAACAGTTTGAACGTTGGTCTGTCGAATGGAAGGTACGATCCTGCGCACGATTTAATTTTCAAACTTATTGGAAATTTATTACTACTTGATTTGGTAAAGGGCGGAAACCTGCACTCTGGAGAATTCCCGGTAAGGTTTTCGAAGTGAATTCTACCGACACATGGCCAGCCTGGTGTTTTGGCCTGTACCTCTTACGTTGTGAACCATCACTCTAGGTACCCTCTTAACGTACTTGGACAGGATAATGACCTGCTCGTTTTTCCATTCAAAGCATTAAAAATTATTAACAAATCTAAAACGATACTATCAACACATTATAAAGAGGAAAATTTTTACAGTTTTTTGTCTGTTAGAATTTTCAAAAACGTTTAGGATCCGTATGAAAACTTCGCGATAGTATGATTCGACGTGTAAAAAAATCCTTATATCGCGTACGCTGCTCAAATTATTCGTAATATAAGTAAGTGATGTACTACAGTTTTATAGAGGACATCATTATCTACAAATAAGTCCGCAACACCATGTAACTAACTGTTACAGTTATGTCACAATAACTATTTTTCTTGGTTATTCCGATACGAAGCGAGGGTAGTTTCTAGAACATAAAATATAATAGACAGCTATTTCAAGTCCAGACGACACAAGGCGACATGCCCTCAGTAACTTCCATCAAACTATAGTTCCTAGTCTCGGTACGACATAATAGTCCTTATTTCGAAGCAGAACTGTTTGATATGCGTGCAGAAATGTAGACAATTGGAATAAGCAATTGTGACGAATTGCTACACGAATTTCATGGGTCGTTGGTTGGGGACAGAAAGTGTTTGCAGGAAGGAGATTTGTCTGGGTGACTTCGAGCCATTGTTCTCAACTTCTGTAAACAAATAGAACAAACTCTATAGTCTATGTAACTTAATAATAAAGCATTCTCCGGAAATTGGAAAAACTGTTGTTTTAAACTCTCTTAACTTATGTACTATCAACATTTTATCACTCATGTAATATATAGGTTTGAATATTTTTCTGTTTTCGACAAATTATTGTTTAGATTTTTTTTATTTTCTCATATCTATATTTATCAAAAATCCATAACAGTTCACTACTACTAAACAGATATGTAAACTAAACTAAAATTAGATAGTTTTAATTTATATTTTGTACATATAAAATACTGCGCGACCATTTCCTTTTCCCCTCAGATATTTACAAATTTATATATAAAATATGATGATAATTACTTATTTTTTTCTCTTATTAGAATAATATATCTTCTCGATTCTCATAACATATTTGTATTTTTTAGAAGGCGCTCGGTTTTAGTGATAAGGCACGCACGACGCGAGGACTCCGCGACGTATGAATGTAGAGCGCAAGGCGCAGTGGGGCCTCCCGCGGTGGCCTCGGCCAACGTCAGCGTCCTACCCCCAGTGCCAGCCGCCCCTGACACAAGTAAGTTTTCCTAACGCTAGTAAATTTACGTGGCACTATTAAATTTGCCTGACACTAGTAAATTTGCGTGGCACTAGTAAATTTGCCTGGTACTATATAGTACTTTTGCGTAGCATTAATAATGCCTGGTACTAGTAAATTTGTGTGACCTATTGCATTTATTGCCTGATACAAGTTAATTAATTTGACTCTAGTAAGTTTGCCTGGCACTAGTAAATTTGTCTGACCTAGTAAATTTATGTGATATTAGTAAGTTTGTCTGGCACTAGTAAATTTGTCTGACCTAGTAAATTTATGTGATATTAGTAAGTTTGGATGACACTAGTTTATTCCTAACACCTTATCTAACCGTATTGAGTTATGACAATCAAAATCCATCGTCTTTAGTTAAACTTATAGCTAAAATTCGTATTTTCACTGCTGTGCCGTTTTCTTTTGCCTCAAGTTGAACTAAAAACCAATAACAATCCGTTGCATATGATCCATATCGTTTACCGTGCCAATTTTCTCAACATATCACATTGTTTATCGAAGTTGAATACCGGTTCGCCTGCTGCGGGAAACTACTGGTTATTCCTCGAAACGGATCCGCAAACAATGCCGATATGAAGGCCAATGGAATGATCAGTTACCTATCACGAATAATTAGCGGTTCATCAGCTGTCAATGGCATTGTGCGGGTTGGTTTTTGTCATGGGTGGCATGTAGTGTAATGAAGCATGATATGTGTTTTGCCTTCAATGGGATCTGAGGTTTTTGGATGAGATAGTTCACGGGAAATTTGCTAGTCTCCACCTACTTCAGTTTCGTTAAGATACCTAGATCTGCAATAGGGTCAACCTACAATCCATATTGAAAAATTGAATGCCTATTTTTGATGACATGGGGTCTAGATGGTGATTACGTCAGCGATAGGGAGTTTTTTTCTTTTCTACACACATTGTCTGTTTGAAAACGAAACGTATTTTTGAGGATTCCCACAAATAATGCAAACGTTTAGGTATTTTTTTCTCATTTACTTATTTCTAGAAATATAACTGCTCATACATCAATGAAAAAACTAGAATACATTAAAAAGACATATAACAATGCTTAAGAAGATGTGAGGGGTGGGATGGAACGCTTATTTTTGCTGACAAGCGGGATGAAAATCTGCTTAAATCTGCGTAAATCTGCTTAAATCTGCGTAAATCTGCTTACGTAATACTTAGCCCCATAACAGCCCTAAGACCCAACTTTAAAGCGCAGCTTTAACGCTGAAACTATACCAGATAATTAAATTTTTTTTTATTATTTCTTAAGCAGACAAACGAGCAGACAGGTCACCTGATGATAAGCAATCACCGCCGCCCATGGACATAAGCACCACCAGGGGCATCACAAATTATTTTAACCATGTTTTTTGTATGTTTCAGCGCCACTGGGGGCTCCCTGTCCGATGCCCGACCCGGCATCTTACTGCCTCAACGGGGGCACCTGTTTATTCTTTGAGCTTGTTCAAGAACAAGCCTGCAAGTGAGTTCTGAATATTTTCAATCTTTTTATTGAGTTGTTTAACTACTTTGAACGTTCATATGTAACGTATCTAAGAAAACTATTTATTTGTATCCTTTGTCAATGTAGAAAATTCACTATCTAAAACCTATACATAAATTAAAAGGTTTTAAAACATGAAGTGACTAGGTTATGTACACACAAAAACGAAAGTAGTAAACTGTTGAGTATTGTAAAGTACTGTAAAGTATTAATGACACCGATGGATCCACGTCACACCATCTACAAAGCCCTTCAGAAGGACAAAAGAATACCTATAAATTTTCATAATCTAACGACATTTAAACGAAGCTTTAGTAATAATATTACTACTACTTTCTGCTCGCGACTTCGCCCGTATATTTTGGTGATAAAAAATAGCCTGTGTTATTACTATAATCTCAGTCCCAAATTTCATTCAGATCCGTTAACATCCAGGACTTGATAAATTTCCAGGTTGATGATATTAATTAAAACGATGGTTAGTTTAACTTACTGAATAATAATTTCCAGATGCCCGGAAGGCTTCAACGGGCAGCGCTGCGAGAACAAGGATGTCTCAAACAGGAGCAGTATGTATCATTCCTACACGTGCAAACTGGGCCTGTCCACGTCCTACTACTGTTAGCGAGCGGTGCCGAAACTACCCACCTTCCATTACTTTCCTAGCCTGACCACACTTTTGCTCCTGTCGCTTGAGCAAGTTTAGAATCCCTTTTTGGCAGAGGCTAGACCTCTGTTGCGCTTTCACGTCTCAGGAATCATCCAAATTAGCAAGGGTTATCTAAATTATCGGGCGTCAACCACATTGTTCGGCTCCCCCAAATTGTTGAGAGTCACCTGAAACCTTAAAAAGTTCTCAGTGCATCAGTGATTCAAATGATGAAACAATTTTACGCGGCCAAATAATAGTTTACGAGACAATTATTATACTATATAATACAGCTTATACGAGATGAAAGTAGTTTACGGGATAATACATTAGCTTACGCGACAGTAGCTTTTTTGCGGTCAGACTTACTCGCGTACGAACGTCCGTCTCATATTGAAGATACGAGTAGATCTTCAAGTGTCGAGACTTGTTTAGTGCAAATTTTGTAGGTTCAATAATGTTTTAGGTTGAAATATTGTTCACAATATTTTGATTTAGGAAATGACGCTCGATCGCATATATTATTTAGTATGCGACCATACCGTACATCGACGTTTTGTTGCGTAGGGCCAGCTGTTTGCAAGGCCGTTTTATTTGAAACAATGAAGAATTTCATTTGTCCACAGTATCTACGCGAAGTAACATAGTCATTTGAAAAATTCCTGAAGTTAACTGCCTTAATTTACCTACTGTTGCTTTTATTACTTATTAATTATTTGCAAAGCTTTAAATTATTGTAGTTTAATGATATAAATAGCTGGCCCAGTGAGATTATATTAATAAGTACCGTATTCTATTTTCCCTTTAGTGCCCATACTAAAGAGTTGAAATAAATATTATAAAATAAATCATTCTAAAATAGATAATTGACTTGAAATCAAAATTATAATTTTTAGAACAACGGTCCATTAAAAAAGAAAAAAATATTCGTCCTATTTTTTGAAGTTGTAAATATTTTACGCGTAGGTATTTGTAATTTGCGATTTATTGTATTGTTATTAACTCTAAGGTTTGATAACTCATTTTAGTAAGTAATAATCTGATGAAGAGACTTACAACTTATGTACATATCTATTAGGATAAGGATTTTATATATTTTACAAAATATACAGCAATTTACACCCGTCTCGCTGGAGCAAATTTTTTTTATTTTATTTTAAATATTTAATACAAAAGCATATATCTATTTTGTCTTCATAATTTTTATTGGTTTCAAAACTGTATCGCCTATAAAATCACAAAATTATTTTTTATTGTAATTAAATGAAGTCGCTTCTTAAAACGAATTAAAAATATTTTTATATTAGCGAGCCCGGTGAAATTGTTTGAAAACATTTTTTTCGTCCAGATAGACCACGATCACATAATTCTTTTTATTTCTCATACCTAGATAGGGCTGTATTAAATTAATAAATTGATTACACATTTACTGAGAAAAATAATCTGTTTGAAATATTATATTCGAATTGCCGACATGTGTGTGTGTGTGTGGCTAATTGGAGACATGGTTGTGGATATAGCGATTTTTCTATTTATTGAAAACACTGAAAATATAATTTATCTGCTACGTGGGACCGAAACAATACCTTTCTCAGTCAGCAGTCTCGATTTAGTCGACGACATACAAAGCGTGTACAACGCAAATTGTTATTTTATTTTTCATTTTGTATAAAGTCCTTTTTATTTTTAAGTTTTCCTATTTATATGTAATTAATCTAGAAAAGGAACTATTTATTTAATGCAATTTGAGGATTTTAGGGCATTATTACAAGGGCGTAGTGACGTTCGTATTTGTACTTTCTTATTCCAACAGACTGATTTGTACCAATGTTTGATTTTAAATTTGTAAATAGTTTAATCGGCTGGCTGACTATAGCTCCCTGACGTCACTGGGTCACTCAACTTTTGTAGTCTCACAACAAATATTAAGTCTCAAAACATGTCATTTTATGTAATAAACATACCAAAATCACAATAAAACAATGAGTGTTGGAATTAACCGTGAGGCGATAATTTATTTTGTTTTTTTCACTTACACTGCCTTAATCCTTCAGAATTATACCTATATGGTGGAAAGAGCTCAAGATGGTATGTATTTTTGTTCAAAATTTTTTTATTTGTTGCACCAAAATAACTCTCCGCACTCATTTTCTAATTAAATGAAAAAATGTAACTTAAGATCTTTAAAATACGACTAACTTGATAACCTTACATTTTCATTCTGCAATCTTATAATTGCTACTTATACACATAGGAACCTCCACGACAAAGTCTCGTAGATGCCTAATGCTATACATTTAACTAGCAGACAATCCTATCAAAAAGCAGGGCAGCTAAATAATAAAAAAAATCATATCAAAATAATACACACTGATTGGTGGATTCAGAAATTCGTCACATTATTATAATCTATTACGTTATTCAATTCTTTTTTCATGTGAAAATAGCAATGATTTTTATAATATTCCTTTATTTGTCGGTTTCTCTGTGCAATTGTAATCGCTAATGAGAAACGAAATAACTAATTTGGATATTTTTCAATGATGTTATAAAACTTGAGGTAACATGGTAATTTGATTATTTACATATATAGTTATAGTAGTAAAGTTCATAAATAGAACGAAGATGTCTATTATAAAATTCCCACGGGTTCTTTCATTTACTTGAATAAATCAGGAATAGTTACTAGCTTTTACAATCAAGTTACATTTCTTCATTAGTACCTAATATAAACTAATTCACTAATGCTTCATAAACTAACACTGACATTGTACATAATGCATGTTCCATGATCGATCTATAAAACTACATAGATCTTATTATTTGTTGTGAGATAACAATACCTTCGCAATCAGATAACAAGCATGTATAGTTCATATGGAATAAGATGGCGCCCAAACAGGGACAACAGTAGTAAAAAATATTATTTTTAATAATATGCTGCTGATTAATGGATAGTAGAAAGAATAAGAGTTTATATATTCTGGTGTTATATAGTTGTATTTTGTAAAACAATCACTTTTTAAAACACTTACTTGGTTTCGGCACCATCTTGACTCTGGTCAAATAAATTTAAACAAAATAAATTGTGAACTGTTTAAATAGCGTCTTAAAATGATACTGGTATTTTTACAGGTTTGGGAGAAAGGCTGTGGTGATCAAAAACACCGACACATTGACAATGGAATGTATGGGACATAAAATATAACATTCCTGTATATTCATAGACGAGCTTCGAGATACATCTTGCTTGAGCTTGGATGTACGTGAAAATAGTTAACGTAGCCTATAAATACTTGCGGATAATTAAATTTAACACTCATAACAAAAGTTCGACATAAACCAATAACTACATAGCCTACGAGACGCCTAACATAATATATTCTCTTATAAATAAACTCAGTCAAGCCGCTATCGTTTATATAATGCCCTGACGTGATTGGTCCATTCCAAATTGCGCCATAACGGCGATCGACGTAACTCTTCAGAGTTTCTCCCATATTGTTTATGGTCAAAACTAGACTTATTCTAAACAGATACGTCATTATTGTTTTTCATCGCCGGTATTAATCATAACTCCTTCTGATTGATACATCGCGTGCAGTAATATAAAATTGATTAGGTTTTTTTTCAGAAACAATTCGCTCTTGCCTTGAAAAGTGGTAAACATTATTTTCGAATCGTGGCCGAGTTGTACATTCAGGGTCTAGTAGGTTATTTCGTTAATGGGATAAAGACGTATAAGCAAAGATTACGCGGAATTTAATACAGGTAAATAAATATACCTCCCTTATGTTATTTATGATCACAAAATTCAGAATGTTAAATATTCTGAGTTTATATAATGCTGAACTCTGTAGTTTTTCGTTTTGCTGCCGTTGAAAGGAAATTCCTACCCATTTGCCAGCTATAAAGCCTAGTTGATTAGTTTATAAGCTTAGTATTTATTTATAAAATTATTATATTTCAGAAGAAAATTTTTGGACGAGTGTACAAGCATTCTCACATTGAATTGACATATTTTGTAATACAGCCAACTTCCTAAATATGACCCTATTTTGAACAAAATTTATTTTAACCAAGCTTTATCTTCCATAAATTTGAGTAAATACGAATACAATATTATAAGTTTACAATTGTACTGTTACTACTGTTACATTAGCCGTCACGAGCCGTGAGTACAGCTTTTATTAGTCAGATTTACATCACTCGTGCTGTCGCTTCACGTGATTGGTTTATTGTGATATGTTCGTCGTTTATTGGGTACGTGCCTGTCGTGCAACTGCTGTTCATTAGCCAAAAGTGTACATCACCTCCACCATTGTTTATCTGTGCTCAAGACTCGTTCCGACTATACAAAACTTTTGAATTTAATAACTCCTAAAATATGTCTATATTTTTTACCACCGATAACTACTAATTCAAAACTGAACCAAGCTTTACATTAAGTTCCTTAGCCGAATCTCGAACGCAAAATGTTAAGTTGTATTAACTATTTGTACAGTATTATTTGCTGAATAGACATTATTTATTGTAGACTAGCTATTTTAAGAGCTTTGTTATATTAAATGAATTGTGAAAATACGAGTTTTTGTTTAATTCAGTCGGAGGCAGGCAGCATCAAAACTTCACACACTTGGCCACTAACCGCTCCACCAATACGCACAGGAGTAGCGTGGTGGTGTGTACTTCAGGCCTCATCAGTATGATACCTATGCTCAGTAGGTGGCTAAGGGTTGACGCTATTTCCTTGATACTAGCCTACATGCTTCAAACTTTATTTCTAAGCACGATTTTGCTGTAAATTACTAACATGGCCAATCAACTCTCAGAATTTTATATATGCCGCCCGAAAATACAACACTAGCCAATGCATATTTATTTATATGTATTTATTATTAAATAATACAGTTTCGTTGAAATATTCAGGAAATCAGAAATGGCAGTATTTCAAACCAAATTCATTCTCAAAATGAGAATAGTTTCGAAATCAATATTTAATTAATAATTTAAGCAACGTACTTTAGTTCTAACGTTTCACACTAGATGGCGTCAAGCGAAATTCTGTATACGTACTTCTTATTATACTGCCTAGTGCGGCTTGTAAAGGTACATCGACAAAAATAACAAGTTTAAAAATATCAGAATCGAATATATTATTACAAAATAGCCCAAGCTTATTATATACAAGGCACACATACACAATGATTACAAACCGATTCATAATTTATAACATCTTACCATAAATACATTGATAAACAGTTACCAATTCACTCAGCACTGAAAACAGGCAATTGAGAGTTGTTTGAAATTTAATTTTCAATAGCTTGTTCCTATGGTTTTCGCCCGCGGCTTCGCTAAGAGTAAGCAGGTTGATAAAAGTAGCCTGTTTTATGAGACTATCTCTGTCTAGATCTATCTCTGTGCTAAATTTAAATCGGATCCGTTCAGTAATTTTTGCGTGAAGGAGTCCAAAAAAGGAGTGACAAACATCCATCCAATCATCGTTACAAACTTTGGCATTAGTATGACATATAAGTATGATAGTCTGTTTCCTTCACCTTGAACTATATGTTACACGAATAATGTCATTTAGTGAAACTGATATAACTGTGGTAGTGTTAAACATTTATCCACTGGTACTTTCGCAAATTGAAGAACACAGACTATACAGCAAATTATATGTTGAACACTATGATCAGGTCAAGATGGAAACAACAGATTATACCAATATTTATAACCATTATAGAGTGGTTGCAGCTGCTTCAAAGAAATTTAATAAAATTTACTATTGGGCTCAAGAGAATTTCATCAGTGGAACATGCATAGAGTATTTAAGATCATGCACGTACATGTCGACGTATACAGCCAACACACCCTGGATTCCTGGAGTTATATATCTACAGTTGTAAAAAAGGTATTTAGTTAACCCATAAAAAATCTCCCCTCAAGTCCTGACAGGCCATGGCCCGTTCCCCTCGGTCTAAAGCAGATCATTTTACAGAAGTTATTTGAAATTCAGATATTTCGACTCAAAACAGACTCCTCACATTGTTCGATCCTAAGCAGTAATAATTTTTATGAGATAATTCCTAAGAACAGATACAAAAGAAATACTGTAACTAAAGGTACAATCTAAAAATACGGTGTAAGCTCTTTATAAACTTATCCTATATAACTCTGTATAAACTACAAGTCAGCACAATTTGGTTGGTTTATGTCAAAACCCACAAATTGTTCACCACTCAATATGAAAAACTCTCTATAACGATAAAAAATGTTCAGTCCCTAGAATTTCCATAGTAAAGAGTTTACACAGTATTGTAGCTGCAGCCGTAACATTACTGAATACAAATTAAGAATGCTGTTTTTCAAAACAACCAATTGCCTAATTATATATTTAGTGCTTAACAAAGACTTACAAACATCTTTTGTACTATCACAGTTCTATACTAAAATAAACATTATTCAAATTACACAGATTTTATTCAGTTATAAATGTCATAACATTTATAAAACACTTTCATATTTTTTTACTGAAATTACATTAATGCTTGACAATCATCTCATCAGATGGTAAGTGGAAATTATGTTACATGTTGCATATTAGTAAATAGTTTTATCTATCTACCAATAATAAAATGAGAAACAAATAATAAATACTTATGAAATTTAATAAGAAGATCATATTTTAAATGAACTTCGTATTTACCAAAATAAGCAAGCAGTAAAATTGTGTTTTAAGTTATTTGCCATATTAGTAAGACAATTAAAAAAGATTCACTTTATCACATTGATATAATATATATTATTGGCTAGTGTGTGGTATCAATGTTGATAAAAAACAGCCTATATCACTTACCATCAACTATCTCCACTTTAAAAAGGAAAAGTCAATTAGTCACTCTATTTCAAAGTGATAAATGGTTTAACACTTAACATCAAGTGGGATTCTAGTCAAGCATTAAATTATGAAAAGTAAAAAAACCATACGCACTTCCACATTTATAATATTAGTATGGATTACGTGATAGGATACAAAACACTTCAGTAGGCGACATTGACAAAGTATACCTAAATATTAAATAATACTAGCACTTATCCGATAGCTACCACACTAACTAATCTGCTAACTTATAACTAACAACAGTCTCCATTTTGTGAAGACTTGTTGAGAAAGACTTCAGCTGTACATTCTGAGCATTAGCAATGGAAACTGGTTCCGCTTCTGCCCACTTTTCAGGTATATCACAATCTGTTTTAGCATGCACAAGGACATCAAATGAGCAGCGGCAATCGAGAAATGGTAGGTAAGATATCGTAGCGGCTACTTGCAACATCACATCTCTTATTTCTTGCTGTATTTTCTTTAGATCCTTACTACCAACCGTTTCGTTCTTTTCCTTTGACAATGCAACATCACCATCCTCATACTGGACATTGAAGTCCCAGCATTCAAGCACTTCCTTATTAGCAACATTAAGGATTATTAATGAGAGCTTGCTGACTTTTTTGGAGACTATCCATTCTGAAAGTTTTTGAAAGAGTAATAAAGTGAATATTGTATATTCATATATAATGGTTTATGAAGGTACTTATTTATTTATTTGTCAATACGATACATTAGATGTTCTTTGTTAAATTAATGAAAAGTTTTATAATATTTGGGCATGTCACGGTTGGTAAAGTGGGACTTTTAAAGTTAAACAGAAGTATTATATTCAATAAATGAGTGCTTCACCACAATCCCACCTGATGGTAAGCAGCAATGTGGTCTACGCGGTAAAGCGCACTAATTTACCAAAAGCCTATTCACTCTTGATGTAAAGACATTTACATTGTAATCAAACGGGAAAATTTATGCGGGTAGCTTATTCCAGTCCTTCAGGGTAAGCTTGAGATACAATAGTGATAGTTGAACATTAATTACCTTCACTCTGTGATAAAAGATTGGTTAAGAAATTTTTGATTTGTGCATCTTCAGAAATGAGCAAAGTGATTCCATACTGCTGCTGGGCTTTGAATGTTTCAGGAGGATATAGGCCTCTTTGAAAAAGCACAGAGTTGATAGCGAATTCTGAAAGTAAGGATTTTTTTTAAATTAAAAACAAGGTCTTACATGCGGCTTTGCTGCATTGTATATGGAAAGAAGCAGTCCATGTGTTATCACTGGCTATAATCTATCCGTGTGTCAATTTCAATCAGAACTGTTCCATACTTTTTGAGTGAAGGTATAACAAACATCCAGACATCCATTGTCACAAAATTTCGCTTTTATAATATCATTTTGGATAATCTCACATTTTATTGTAACAAACTTGTATATATATACAAACTAAGCAATTCGAATAATTTCGATATACTTTGAAAATAACAATAATTTGGAGTAGTAACAGGACATTTTTACTTACTAAGATATTCACAGATGATCTGAGCAGAACCTCGAAGAGTGATAGTGTTTCTAGTTTGTTGTTGAGACATTTGTATATCTCAATATAAAACCGTTACAACAAAATGAACTTAAATCTTCCTAATATCCTTAATGAACAATCGTAATAGTGGAAAATATGTCTAGAGCCAGCGTATTCGTAAAATTAACAAATTATATTAAAAATCCGTAAAACATTTATTACAAATACAAAAAACTACAATTATTAACTGAAATTTATAAAATTCAAGTTTCAAATCAAGTGACAAGTACAAGACAACCACAACCACAGACTAGGTAGTTAAACAGACGACAATCTCTGGTACAAAAAAATTCGCTTTGTCAAAGCCCATAGACTGCCAAATTTTTAATAGAGATTTGGCATTTTGAGTTTTTTATTAGAAGCTAG
>DWJZ01003802.1:0-16348 GCA_018249125.1 Asbolis capucinus | reverse complement strand
CACTCGTTATAACGGTGAAGGAAAACATAGTGAGTAAACCTGCATGCCGGGGAATTTGCAAAACTCAAAGGTGTGTGAAGTCTGCCAATCTGCACTTTGCCAGCGTGGTTGACTATGGCCTTAACCTTCTCATTCAGAGAAGAGACACGTGCTCAATAGTGGGCCGTGATGGGTTAAGATGATGATAATTATTGATACAATTTCTTTTTAAAACATGCAGCTTTGGCTTGGTGTGTGTTAAGGAAACGTTTGGATTGTAAGTATATACATATATGTATGTTGATTTGAGACCAAAATGTTTGTTTTTAAAGTGAGTTTATTTTAACATATAAACAAATATGTTATTTTTGACTTAAAACTGTTAAAAAAACATGCACTCACACTCGAGAGTTTATCACATAATACAAAAATGAACGGAAATAGATAAACTCAAAAACTACTCGATTTTGAAAATACTTTCGCCAATAGCACTATAAAATCTTTTGAGTGACAAACTACTGTCATGTGCTTCGCCTGCTTGTTTGTCAATAATTTGCAACAAGTTAATATAACCGATATACTTTCTTAATACAACTAAAAGATAGAGAGCAAATTGAAGTGGAATAAATTACCAGCGACGGTGTTCCCGTTCGAGTATAATGTAGATGTCGTCAAGACGGGTGTGAATAGATTTCTTTGAAATTGATGTGCTTCATCGTCTAAGACGACATCGGCACTACCATCAGGTGGGATTGTAGTCAAGCCTTCGCTTATAATATGGAAAATCAGGGTTATTGCCAACAAGATATTTATCGGATTATCAAAAAACCTTATATTAATTTTAAGATTTTTTTAGACTTATCCTCTGTGGGTGCTGAAGTGGAAGCCCAGCAAGGTTCAAGCAGTGCGAACAGGTCTAGAGACAGCTCTCGCGGCGGGTCTCGTGATAGTTCTAGAGATAGACTCAGCAACTCTGGTACTCTGGAGCGGAAGACCCAAGCTCCTGTACCGTTGAGGCCGCTGCCTGAAAGCCTCACCTTTGACATGCGGTAATATATTTTATTTTACTCTTTTAGTACCGCATAATACTTTTTTATATTTGTTTTTTGCAGTTTTAATTTCGGCTATGAAGAATTCCCTGCTGTTTTATCACAATAAAGCTAGAATAATTAACTCACATGGCCTTTTTTTAATATTTTTGTCGTTTTAGGCTTGATTTAATAAAGGTGACATCAAACGCGGAAAATACCAAATTTTTCTTTCTAGCAAGTGTGTTGAAAAACGTCGTATAACACGTGTAGATTGATCATTGTTTAGTTGTCTTTTTCTTGACGCTGGCTGATTTCTTCGCAGGTAATGACCAACCACACACTTGTGTCATAAAGTGATTATGTTTTAGGAACGTCCAAGCCATGACAGATATAAAAACTGAAATAGGATATGCTCGTGCCTGGGTTCGTCTGTCCTTAGAGAAGAAATTGCTATCGAAACATCTTCGAGAATTACTAGCAGATACAACGTTACTGCGGTCTCAGTACAAACGCACCGCGTTCCTCCGCTGTGAGGAAGAGAGGGAACAGTTTCTATACCACCTCCTCACTTTGAACGCGGTGGATTACTACTGCTTTACTAATACATATCCCACTACTAGTAAGTGATAATCTTATATACTATTAGTATTAGAACTAATATAGTAACATATTGTACCCAGCCAGTAGGGGGAGATTTTAAGAGGAATGGTGGGCTAGCTAGATTTTTCCTGGATTTAATATTTAATAATTAAGTAATGTTATTTTTATACAGAAATAAGAAACCCTTAGCTGCATAGATGTTGAAATAATTTGTTTTCTTTCACAAAAATAATTTAAAAAAATATGAGTTTTAGACAACTATCGGGACATTATTCCAGATTCCAAAGCCTACATTCTTTCTCCCTTACCTCTATATTAATTGGTCCTGGAATTGGTGTAGCGTTTATTTTATGTTATTTATTCGAACGAATTTGCTAATGATTTGGGATTACAGCGCCATCTTTCAGGTGCTTTTTAGTTTTGGTATAAAATATGTTTTGTCACTAACAAACGTGCCTAGAATAATCTATATTGTATAACATTTAAATATTAATAAATGTAGAATTAAACAAGAATTTCTTTACTTTCGTCTTATAATGCCAGTTAAATAAAACCTCTTTTTAATTAAACATTATATAATTAGCCAGGAGACTAACTGGCTCTATATACTAACCGTATTTTATTAAAAAGTATTATTACTTTTTTTCAGAATTGCCATACAGAGTCTTAATCGTACCGTCTCGAAAAGCAAGTCAAACAACAGCTAACTGTTGGCTGTCTATATCAGGTGCGAATGGTGAATCTACCCCCAAAATACCTATTCCTCGGAATACCAATGAGTTTGTGTTTCATGTAAGTACTCGAAAATAATAATAATACTATAATATTCACTCTTTGACATTTGAAAATGTTAGAAATTGGCTGTAACGCCGGCTATAGTTTTTTGACTGAAGAAAGAAACTTTCGGAAAATTTTACCACACGCACAAACCTTCTCCTCTGTGCGGCAGCGCATGCGTGTACTCGATGTATGGAATTTTGTGTTAACAAGAAATTCAAAATGAACAATGCCTTTAACGCGTAACTTGCGACTGTTACGAACAGGGTTTTTGCGATTATGGTAAAAGTTTTCGACAATTATGAACTTCACTCATTATGAATCACTGTCAAATGTGACATCAATTTTATTGTTATTTTTAGTTTAAAAATACCTTCTTTGAAATACATTAAAGTTGTAATAATTTTTAGCACAAAAACTTGGGGATACTATCAACATTACGCATCGGTCATGATAATTCTGGTCTCTCGCCGAGATGGCTCTTGGACCAGGTCTACGTGAGGAATGAAGTAACTGGACATACTTACACGTGAGTTGAGGAAATATAACATATATAATATAACATACGCTATTATACTAAGTGCAACCTGAATCCTTAATTAATGTAAACAGACAATAAAAACTTGTAGTGAACAAAAAAATCTTGTAGTGATTTTTTTTAAACTTTTTACGTGTTACTGACGATTATTGTTATTTAAATACTGATATTTCGACCCAGTTTTTGAAAATGTTTGCTGTCCACGATAATGAAAGATTAAAATCGTATATTTTGTAGTGTTCCTTAAACTGGCATCAATTTGGAAACGCGTTTTTAGGTATCACTAAGTATTGTTAAAATAACAATTAAAACTATGTACAAGTAGTGTCGAACCGATAGTAAAATATTTTATAAAATTGTTTATAATATCATCAAACAAAATATTTTATAATATCGACGTTCTTAAACTTATGCTCCGATATCTTATTTTCGTGAAGCAGTTTTAAACCTTTCAACATAATGTACTTATAAATTACATGTGTTTATATTTGCGATTTAATTCCGCGATTATTATTGAGGAAATAGCGTGAATGGATGTATGGATGGATGGAGCTTCATTCTCCTGTTAAGTCGCTTGTCAGTGGTTGTATAACAGCAACAACTGCTCTCGATGGTCCCTGCAGCTATATTTCCTAAATCTATTATAAAAATAAATTGTGTACCCCCATTTTTTACCGTTTACCCTCACTGTGGCTTATCTCTAGGTTCCCTCACTGCTTTAATGTAATGTGTGTTCTGGAAGGTTCCCGTGCAACCGCTGGCTGGGCACGGGGGTGGATGACGGTTCGACGGAGCGGCTGGTGGTGGCGGCGCGGGTCCGCGGCGCGCGCTCCCCGCGCTCCCCCGCGCCCGCGCCTCTCGCGCTCTCCCCCACCACCACGCACCTCTCCACCTCCACCATACAGCATATGATTGGTAAGACAGATTGAAGCGTTTATAAGGCTTGTTCGTCGATGATCGAAAAAAAAGGTAGTACACTCGATAGCAGAAGATAAAGTTTAAAAAGTAAATTTTATATAAACTAAAGCAAAGTATATTTAAACTTAATGATTATTTAAAGACATGTGTGATTAACACATACTATAATCTATCTCCAAATTTACAATACTATAACACATACTATAATCTATCGCCAAATTTTAATCTGATTCGTTTAGCAGTTTTTTTTTGCGTGAAACAGCAACAAATATCCGTCCATCCGTCCGATTTATTTATGTATGATATGATTCTATCTCACACAATCATGGTCGCAGAAACCTTTTGGAACTCTATCATTAAAACCGACGGGCTCGTTGGTCTAGTGGTTAGTCAACTTGACTGCTACATCGAAGGTCGTGGGTTCGATTCCCACCCAGATCAATCTTTTCAGTGTTGACCAGGAATGTTTGTTCTGTGTGTCTGGGTGTAAATATTGATATAAGTATGTATGTATTTAAAAATATATATATGCATGTTTATCAGTTGTCTGATCATCATAGTACAAGCTAACGCTTAGTTTGGCGTCGGATGGTTATCCAAAGATTTTTATTTATTTTTTATTTATCATTAATATAGCCCGTATATTATAGGGGACTGTGTCAACGCGATAGTAAAGTGGCACTACCAGTCCAAACGTGACAAGGACGCTAACTCCCTGAGCGTCCTCCTGTGTGGGGACAACGGGCTTGTTAAATGTCTCGAACAGGCGTTCCTTTGCGGGTTTAAATCAGCTCGACTATTTGGAAAGAATCTGTTTATTTGGGATTTCTTTGGTGAGTATAAATAATATAGCCTTTTATTTTGCTCATATGCTCATTAAAAGTTTCTTGGTGTGGGGGCACAGTGGAAGGGCAAGTATAGTCCAATTTTCTTATCTTGATTAAACTTGCAAACACCACTTGATAGAAATATCACGGTTTTAATAAAAACCAGAACTTCATATCGGGCTCGAAGGACCAAAAAGACGCTGCCTACAGCGGTGTTTCTATGCTTTTTAGTAAATTTAGGTAGATAGATAGATAGGTAGATAAAATGACACTGTGGACAGTGCATAAGACAATTGAAATAAAACAACAAACTAAACAAAATTAACAAGTTGAAATAAGACAAAAAAATAAAAATAGAATTATCGGTGAAAGAACGAACACGCGTGATCTCTTATGTTATGTTAAAATTAAGTACTGCATTAGAAAATATGTCAAAGAATAATAATGTCAAAGAATACGCTCAAAATGTATAAACGTATTAAGGTTATTTAACTTACAACATTATTGCAAATAACTAAGTAAATAAATGACAAAATAACTTAGTATCTAATTGACTAACTCGTTAACTAAACAACTAATAGACCAATAGACTAAATAACTAAATAAATAGATAAAATGTTTTGAGGCGTGAAAACTGCTGACGTCATAATTATATGTGATGCGGCAGCGTAATGGGAAAGTTTGCAGTTTTGTCATTATTGCAGCACGAGTGAAAGACGAATTCAAAATGAGTCTATGCGACGAGCCGCAATCAAAGGCTGGGTGTGTGTACAACTGTAGGCAGGACCAGGAGCACCGCGCCATCTGGCGGTGCTACTGCCACCTCATGGACGAGATCAACACCGTTGGCCGCACGCTTGGCAAGGACGGCAAATTCCAGCTGTTTATATGTCTTAGTTTACGGTGAGTGATCTTCTTTCTCGCTTAATTATCTTCCTTCTCATTCCTTCTCTGTTACCTTTTCTCAAGAGGCTGTTGAAGAGTTGCTGTTTTTCTTGACCATAGACATTGACGGCCAAAAAATAAACATGTCCTTGCGCGAGGAAGATGAAGAATACTTTGCATTCCTCTGTCTTTTTTCTAATCAAATAATATCAATTTACATTCATTTATCGTAAGTGAAATTGGATATAATATGATTTCCTTCTCTCTTCATTAAATTTAAACTGTTGAAAAACCTGGGGTCATCATGACACCACGTCAGCGTTATACCAGTCCAGGACTGGTGTAAAAATAAGAATGACTGCAGAATCATAAATTTGAACTTCTTTTAGTATTTAGTATTGGTACCCTAGCGATTTTAACTAGAGAACTTCAGTTCGAATCCAATATTTTCCTCTGACTTTCACTAAGTTTTAGTGCGGATTAAAAATTGTTTATCAAATGCTTTGGTAAGGAAACCTGCACTCTCGGGAGATCCTGATATAATTCCTGAAGTAGTGTGAACTCTACCAATGCCGACTTGGTCACTTTATAAATCCCAGCAGTGGGGCAGTATTGTATAACAGTCGTTGTTTCCAGGGAACACTGGCTCCACCGTATGCTAGTACCCATGTCAATGACACGCGTGACAGCTGAAATGTACGAAGAACAAAGCTTCTTGAGGAAACGCGGTCTCCTCACATTCCTGAGGCAGATTCTAGAACCTCTAGATGAGTTTGATATTGTTCTAGAAAATTCACTCACGCAAGGCATTTAATTTCATATTTTTGCATGATATTGTGACGTATTCTAAGTGTTTTTGGGATTTTTAATAGGAAATGGCGTCGATATTAAGCAAATAATAATAATAGCTACAGGACAATTTATAAATACTTATCATAATTAATTATCATTAGGAATATTTGTATTTTATCATAATATTCATAATATTATTTATATGTCTATTCACTCCATTATGCTCAAAAGTTTCGAAAAGCTAATATCGTTTAAACCAGGGGTCGGCAACCCGGAGCCCGCGGAACGCTTGTGACTCGTATGCCATATTAAATTAAAATTATCTTATACTAATTTGGCACAATGAGCATTATTCATAATTTAAAGCAATATTTGTTTGTAGTACTCGCTATCTTTATAGATAATGGTCAGTAAACTGATTTTGACATTAAAATCAATTCTTGGTGAAGAATTTGCATATGCTATCTAACGGATTTGATAATGTTTCTTGTATGTTATTATACTATAATATCAAAATTCAACATTTAGGTTTGCTTTTGTACCAAAAGACCATATATCTGAAAGCGGCTATGCTTTAATAAAAACAAGTGCTTCTTAACTACAAACTGACAAACGTTTTCTATATATGTATTTACATCTAAAAAATCATCAACTAGAAATTAATTTCATCTTTATTTTCTGGTTGAACGTGTGGCCTCACTATTCGCCGGCTCGTTCAAAATATGGATTGGAATGTATAATGTCCGCGATATCACATGTTTAAAAGTTTTGGATATTTCATAATCTCTAGACGACCGTTTAGGCCAGGGGTCGGCAACCCGAGACGCTTGCGGCCCGTACGCTATTGCGGTGCGGTGCACATATTTGTATATACACCTCATTTACACAACTTGGCGTTACTTGTGAGCCGCACCAATATCCTTAGGATTGTGGCCCTAATATAAGAAAAGGTTGCCGACCCGTGGCGTAGACTCAAAACATTTTGAGTATCACCAGAAACTATACCAGTGAATGGCTCTCGAACTACTGATATCTTAAATTATGTATTGTTTATAATATTAATAGTAAAAAAGTGAATCGTTTATTAAGGCATATTAAATGGACGAGGAAGTTATGCTAGTAAATACTCATTTCGCATGACAATTATTTAATATTGCATGCATTATATTAATATTCAGGGTTTATAATATTTACAATTATTAAGTTTTTCATGGTTGTTATATTTTTTGTTAACTTGCCAGTTTGATCCAAAGATTATGCAACTTAAGTTTTTTTTTTTGTAAAAATCTCTCATATTTTAGGGTTAAGGTTATTGAAGCAGGACTTTAATTTTAGTTGTAGTTTTAAGAGAAGCAATATGGGGTTATAATGTTATTTAAAATAGGACAATTTCGTTGCTAACCTATTCTTGTCATATTATTTTTATACATTAATGATACATGCGTTGGAATCTAAAACAAGATTCAATAATGGTGGTATCTTTGTTTATGCAATATAAATTTTTATTAAATATTATTTTTTTAGCCATTTTAAAATTTATGAATTACATAAAAGTGGAAATTTTTGCTTTAATATTTTTATGTTTCATGAAAAAAAAATATTTTTTTTTTATTTTTTTTTTAACGATTTTTATGATTATTATTTTGATATTTTTGGCAGGTTTTTCATTATTTTTTTTTATAGTTATATTTTTTTATATCATTTTATTATTCGTATATCTTCTTATATTGCTCATAATTGGCGTCAATCGCCAATTTACCCTTATGATTTTAAAAACAACAATTGTATTCTCTTTGTTGTAAAAAATATGTCCAGAGCACATCAAGTAAATGATTGAGTGACATAATTATTTATTATGAAATTCATTGGGATCGCCAATTTTCGTCATTCGTCCATATTTTTAAAAATATTTTATTTATAACGTTAATGTTGTATCGTATAATTAATTATTAACTTTAGATACCGTTTTAACGCAGAAATAATAGAAAATTGCTCGATATCTATGTTTTTGGTACAAAATTACTTAGATTTTTTTTAGCCATAACTTCTTTCTATATAATATTTGCTGCGTTTTTTATATTATTGTGTTGTTTTATTTTTAGGTGTAAAACAGGCCTTGGAAATTAATATGCGTTAATCACTGAATCGAAGCGGTGATAGCCTAGTGATTAAGAATTCGGCCCCTTACTCAGGGGATCCGAGTTCGAATCCCAGGGCGCGCACTTCTGACTTTTCGGAGTTATATGCGTTTTAGACATTTAAATGTCACTCGTTTTAATGGTGAAAGAAAACATCGTGAAGAAACCTGCATGCCAGGGAGTTTGCAAAACTCAAAGGTGTGTGAAGTCTGCCAATCCGCACTTTGCCAGCGTGGTGGACTATGGCCTTAACCTTCTCATTCTGTGAAGAGACCCGTGCTCAATAGTGGGCCGTGATGGGTTGAGATGATGATGATGGAACACAGAATCCGACAATTAACAATGCCTACTCGCAATAATTGTTAGATGAAGTTATATTTGATAGTCAGGTTTAGTTATCAAATTTGAATAATTTTAGGGTAACGCGGAATAAATATCCTTTAGTTTTATCAGAATTTCTTGACAGTTAACTTTACGAATGATAAATAAAATTACTTGAATAAATGAACCAAAAATTACATTTTTAGTGATCCAAAAGAATTATAATAAAAAATTTAAAAAAAAGTAAGAAATGTTCACATTTAGCTAAACTTTACTTACTGATGTCGCTTACAGCATTTTAGAATTGTATTCTATATATGTGACTTACGTCTATTGATATCCAAGGCGACGGAATAATATGCACAATAAAAAGAAAGAAAGAATATTCCTTTTTTTTTCTTTAATTAATAATATATATTGAATTATAAAAATGCTTCTTTTCAATGGTCCGTTGAAAGTGATTTTATTGAGGCTTAGTGAGTTAGTATACCAAAATAATAATATTAATACATTTTTTTTTTATTGATAAGAAAATATCTGAGTAGCTGCAGGTCTGTTGCTCCCATTACGTGGCTAAATAAAATGTTGTGAACTATAATAACTTGAATTTAATAAGTACATCGATGTACTGTAGTTGGAAGATACACAGTCCATGGTTCAAAACGTCGTCGAAAGATCAAAAAACAGTCAAGTGTGAAACTCATTGTTTCATACTGCACCGTGCAATATACCATAACATATATTTCTTATATCTATAATTTATATGATGGCCACAGTAATATAAAAATCCAGTTTTCATATAACTTTATAGCGTTTTTTCTGATGCAAAATAATATTTTGACTGAGTAACATATATATATGAGTAACGTATACTATCTTTTTCCTTGCGGTCCCGATAGCCCAAACTATTGAAATTTACTAAACCTCCAAACTATTTATCATTACTTCTGTGCTTCAGAGGGCACAAAACCATCATTCATATAAAACTATTGTAAACCACAGGAAATACCAAGAAAGTCATGATATACAAATTGGCGGTCATACCGCAAAAAGCGCTCCTTTTATGTAACTAGTGGATAGAGAATAAACATAGTATGAAAAAAAGGGCAGGGTACATAAAGGAAAAAAATCGTTCCAGGTTGTTAGCGCCAGATGGCAGTCGTTAAGGCTTGTCGGAGATCTTCGGGTGGTATAAGCCTTACCTCATTAGACCATAATTCCTCCACCAATTCGCATCAGAACAATTATATTAAGTTACCCTTAGATCTTCTCGTTAGCCTTATTTCTTTTTTTACAATTTTCGAGAAGCTTACTGCTATGTCATACATACAATTAGATGACAACTTAACAGATGTCTAAGGCAGATTTCACCAATATATATTCTATAAATAATACGTTACCGAATGCTGGACACGTTACAAATCTTTCGTTAATTCTTGAAATTATAGAATGAAATACAAAATAATATTAATGTTCGAAATAGCTAAAATGAAAGTTAAAATAGCTTGAAATAGTCCAGATGGTATTTCAGGATAGTGTCATTTCTTTAAAAGCAGATAGGCGACAAATTCTTCTTTTTTTCTTTATTTCTCTTTACCGATACTGTGTATCTTAGGGTAATTTCATACTTATTCATTAGGTGTTTGAGCGTGTTTTACCAAAATATAAAATAAGCATGAAATTCGATCTGATGTAAGTTTTACCTGTTTCAATACTTACATTTATACAGTTAATATTCTCAAGATATTATATATATAGCATTATGTTTAGCTTTGTGTATAAAAATAATTGAATTACATCCATTTTGTCTTATACACGTGTATGAAATAAGTAGGCGTTTTGAATAATACGCACATTATATTGTTTTTATTATTAACAATTTATTTTTACACAAATAATTTCTTATGAGAATCTCAATGTTTATTTAGTATCGTCGGATTTTAATTTACCTTACCTTTAGTTATCGAGAGTTAATAAGTAACGTTTCCATAAAATAACATCTATGTATGTTAAATTAATACTTTTATTGAATTTGTGATAATATTTCTGTATAATATAAAAATTTATGTATTTTTTATAAATAAATTATACAGTTCTACGTTTAAAAACTTCTGATTTGCATTTCTCAGATATAAACATTAAATTTTATTTGATTTTAATTGCTATATTACAGGAACAATGTATAAATATTTTTTGCCATAACCCTTTTTTTATTTTACGGTGAAGTGATCCTCACTTTTACCCAGTCTCCCTTTACAAACTTGCACAAAAATCTAATAATATATACAGGTTTGTTAGTTTATATATTAAAACGTGTATTCTATGATATTATATATTGAATGCTAAACATTTGTAATGATGACGGTTGGTTTAGCCACTAGAATTGTATTGTGTCGCCGTCCTAGTGACCTAAAAATTGTGTAACACAAATAACGACTGTATATCCTACTGGACGCCTCATGTAATGTATTCTATTTTCAAAACTTTAAAGTGTGGAAGAAAGAATTCAAAATAATTCACCTTGATTGGTCGATTCAAAATGGCGCCAGATCATATTTGACAACTATTTCGTTCGGTGTAATGTTTTGACAGAAACTGCAACCATACGCAGGGTTTAATAGGTTATATAGTCGTACAAACCACATTGGTCATAATTAAAATGACGTCAGATACTCCATGTCATAGATAAAATTTGTCAGTTTGTCAGTGCACAATTCGTCACACACGTACCTACTTCCCACACAAACGCACGAATTTTGGCACATATGCTAATTGTCACCTTTCTATTGTTTGGCGAATAAAATAAAAATGATAATGGTTGCATTATCAACAGATTCAAATAACGTGATAATATAATTTAGGTTTATTGTACGCCAATTTTTGTATCTTAGTCTATGCTGTGCGCTCTACGTGTCGCTGGACTGACAGACAAAACCTGACCTAAACAGTGCTTTGCTGATATCCATATAGAAGTGAAATAAATATAATAAATCCATAATTGTGACTAATTACGAAGAACTTATAAAGTGACAAATTTTGATAAACTGCAGAAAGTGTTAGACGTGTAATATGCAGTTGAGACATGAAGTGTCTGAACCAATAAAAAATAACCTATAAATTAGTGCCAAACTTAAAATGTAGTATGTGACGTAATACCTATGCACAATACTGTAACACTAGGTATATATTATTATAAAAAATGGCACAATAGTTATAGCAAGAATCAGCCGGCCAGCATCTTTGGAATTTATTGAAAAGAAAGCTTTTAAAAATCATATTGTCGAAGTTCATGTGATAGTAAAAGTAGGTGTAGTTATGGATATATTCTAAGATTAAATTGTGTTTATGTGTGTCTATTCATAACATTGTCACATTCTTTAAATATGAACTATAGGAGCATTAATGCATTTTTAAATGAACATTTGTCAAAACAATGGGAAGAAAATATCATAATGTGTTAAATCATCTTTGAAAAAGTAGAAAAGTATCTTCAAAAATATTTTTAATGTCAATAATGTTTACGAATAAAAATTTGACATGTAGTAAATTGAAAACTAACAATTATTAAAATAATTATTATAATATATGTATTTGTAGCATATAACTCGTATAATATGTGACCACTGCCATTTTTGGGAAGTTTGACTACGCCCAGTGCAATTATATTTATTCTTATTAAAATTAACAGAATCGACAAGATTTAAGTTTTTATGTTAAGATATATTAATGAATAGTAAAATGATGATTAATTGAAAATATCATTTCATTCATTTCGTGTTGTTGCCATGTATTAAAATAATTTTTATTTTATTTTATTTAAAAAATATAAAATTTGGGAAAATTGCTGGCTATCTGTAGATATTTCACTTGTGTTACGGGTGTGGATTTCAAATATTTTTTTATTACCATCGTCACAGAAGTCTTCCTAGAACATTGCGATGTAATACCAAAGATTCTATAAATAAACTGTATAAAGCAACATTTAAATATTGCGTCAATAAATGTGTAATATCCATATGCAACTGACTTTTATTTCTTACATACTACTATTAATAAACTACATAAAATTATCGTCAAATTACAATCGTTAAGCCATGTCGAGGCCTTTGGATGGCATAAAAATTTTCAAGGTAATTACAGTTCATTCTTGCAGCAACCGGGACCAAAAATTATGGTCATGGCGGCTGACTCAAGCAAGAAAGATAGCTAGTGTCTCTACAAAAAGATAATACCACTAATATTATTTTCTCACTAATAATATTGGGAATATATTTCTGCGAAGCGCTATCACTAAGCAGCTGATTTCTGCCGTCTCTTATGACACCTTGATCTGCCTGCAAGGGATTGGGGTTGGTACCAGAGTAGTACTAAGCTGGCACAATGCGACTTGGGCCTTTAGACACGTCTAGGAAAGGTGTAGGAGTGAGGTTTGGTCAAAAACCTGGTTTTCCTATATATTTTTGAACTAACGTTAGAGGTCAATGTTTCTATTAACTTGTTCAGGATCAAGGCAGAAAAAATAAGTAGATACAATACAAACACATTGCACACCACAAAAATTAACATACATAAATGCACAAGTGATGATATATAAATTGGCGGTCTTATCGCTAAGAGCGATCTCCTCCAGACATTCATTGGAAAGAGAATTACAATACTATGAGAAAAAGATTTGAAAATACGCGTTGTATTCATTAGTGTATTATGTAACCGTCAGGTTAGCTAGTAGAAAACAATATTGTGCCAAACCAGTCCGAGTAGGACTTGGCACGAGTTGCGGAAACATGTTTATTTATTTTAGATAAGCTAAGTAGCTCCGTACAATTTATATTGGTCTGGAAAGAAAATTCCATTACTTGTTGAAAATGATAATATATATTCCCGGCTTCGGATTGATACACATCCTAAATTGCTTTTGTATTCACTTAGTAAGTAAGTATTCCATCATACGATTTATCAAAAAATGTTACAGCTCAGGTTCAGGGAATACATTCAGTAGTTCGGCGATCTAATAGACACACTCTGTGGGATAAATGTTACGAATACCTTTCCAGTAATTTTAACGATTCTTATAACTTATATACCGCCGGATCAAAGAATGAACTGGGGTGCTGATCTGCTTTTTTTGACCCACAGACTGATTATTTCGTAAAATTTAGTATAAATTCCAGATTATCTATAAAGTACTGTGAGCTTGTTGCAATAGCAGAGGCTTCATTATACTTTATATCACTAGATGCTTGTAAAGTTGTTGTTGTCGGACTCTAAAAATGCTCTTTTACACCTGGCTCGGCTTTCCTCGAGTATTCGAGGACATCCGATAGCCTACAGCATTCTATATTCTATTTGCAAGTTACAGGCGCTTAATAAATACGTCGTTATCCAATGGATACCCTCCCATGCTGGAATAAAGGGAAACTAGGAGGTCGACAAGGCAGCAGATCTGGTATAAAAATATTCAGTGTCAACCTCGTCGCTTCCCTTGGTTTGATAGGTACAAGTGTAGCAGACGAGACACATTATCTCTGTTGAGGCTAAGATGTGGTCACATTCCATCAATTAAATTTATGATGGGTATAACCAATACTCCAAACTGCACGAATTGTGGAATTGTGGAAGACGTCCTCCATGTGTTGATGGAATGTGTCCGTAACGAGTCACTGAGACAAAGCAGCAGTATTGTAGCAGGATATAATGTAGGGTGTGTAACACCATTTTGGCGAATCCATCATCGAACGAGGCTAAATTGTTGTTACAACTTTATTTAAGTATTGTAGGATTCGTTTTTATTTACTGTAGCTATTTATGTAATCTGGTCATACGGGGGTGGCATTGTCACTGCGTGACAAACCTCCTTCAAATAATAAAGATAAAAAAGAAGTTGAGTCGTCCTCAGTGCCAGGTAAGTGAGGAGGCCTCTTGTGATGTTTGCACCGTCATTATTGACGTCCCTCAGTTGAGCCCTAAAGATATCCGCGTGGCCCAATCTGAAAACCTAGAAGTTGTTGGAAAATTGCCAATAATCTTGAAGGCGGAGATGACGTTGTATCCTGTCGTTAGCTCGAAAGGTGTACGTAATGTCTCAAGGAGTTCTATATCGATATAGGTCCTGACTCTGATGCCGAAGAGTCCCAACTCATTGTGCCAGTAAGCATGAGAGAGACGGTCTTACGCGAGTTCCACGATGCCCCAACTTCGGGACACCAAGGTGTTGAGCGCACCTTGGGTCGTATTAGGTAGCATTATTATTTTACACGGATGCGCAGTTATTTTGTAGAATATCTTAAAAATTGCGTGGAGTGCCAGCGATATAAGATAGTGCATCAAAAACCTGCTGGACTTCTACAAACACCCATATTGAGTCAACGAGGCGATGTCCTCGCAGTAGATCTTTTCGGTCTGCTCCCAGAAGAAGAGCAGGGGGGGAAATGGGTTTTACTCATTGAAGACACAGCAACAAGGTAGGTGGAATTGTTTGCACTCAAGGAAGCTACCGCGGAAATATGCGCGCCTATAACTATAGAAGAGTATTTTCTACGATATGGGTTTCATATCAGACAACGGTGTACAATTCATCTCTGCTATGATGTAGCAGTGTATGTTCTTACTAGTGATTAAGCAATGCCTTATATCATCCGGAGGCAAACCCAGCAGAATGTAAAAACAGAGACATGAAGACACAACTGGCGATGTTAGTTAAGAATGAACACAGGTCTTGGCCCAGATTTTTGTCTCATGTACGCTGCGCTATGAATGGTTGTCGTTGCCTTACTACCGGCGTATATAAAATTTGAGCGCGAAATGCGCACCCCATTCTGCCGCATGATTTGCGTGCCGCACTTGACAAAGAGATCTTTGTCCCGCTAGCTACCCCTCATTTAGCTCGTTTTACAGATTCCCTTAAAAATTTTAGAGATCGCGTCGAGAGCAATCAAGACGCTAGAAAAGACGTGGCTGACAGATCCCGTAAATTTGCTCCCGCGTTCAATGTTGATGATTTAATCTTAGTTAAGACTCACGCGTTAAGCAATGCTGCTAAAGGTATAACCCATAAATTCATGCCCAAGCGCGACGGACCGTACCGTTGTAAGTTCTACTAGTTATGAGATATCTGATTTACGTTCTAATCGAAATGTAGGCAAATTACATAGTTCTGAACTCGCTTTGTTTACAAATCGTAATGATGAGGTCTCACTGCCCGTGCAGCCCCGCCGAAACAGGGCCTAAAAATCTTAATGTCGTTTCACTTGGTCGTGAATCCAAGTCACAAACGGGGCGTATTTGTGACTTGGAGGGGGAGGTGTAACGTGGCAACTCCAACCCTCTCCCACAGATAACTGCGCGCCGTGTGATATAGTCTGTTAAACTGTGTCTCGACATTCGAAGCGACCATGTTTTTTGCCGCGTAAATTAATATGATGTTTTAATGTCACTTGTACTTATTCTGAGTGAACTCCAATGAAACCGTGTTAAAATTTTCAATCGTTTCGTAAATTTTAATTGAAACTAACAATAAAAAAATACTGCTGTATAATATATAGT
>DWJZ01003801.1:0-16354 GCA_018249125.1 Asbolis capucinus | reverse complement strand
AATATCTATTTAAGTATGTATTTAAAAGTATATATGTATGTTTATCAGTTATCTGATCACCATAGTACAAGTTAACGTTTAGTTTGGGATCAGATGGCCGTGTGTAAGTTGTTCTAACATATTTATTTATTTATTATGAATTTGTGCTTGACCACAATCCCGCCTGATGGTAAACAGCGATGTGGTCGATGTGGTAAGGCACACTAATTCAGCAAAAGTCTATTCACTCTCACGTTAACACGTTTACACTGTAATCGATCAGGCACACTGACGCGGGTAACTTATTCCCGGTTCTTCGCGGTACGCGTAATAAAAGAAAACGCAAAGCGAGACGTTCGTACTGGCGGTATGTCTGCGACGAAGGGATACTCGCCATGCGACGGCTCGTTCGATGATGAAAAGGGGATGAGGGAATTAAATCGTGTGATTCCTGCACACACTCCCCTAAATGTATCCTGTAGAATACCGAGAGGCTGGCGATTCTGAGCCTGTGCTCGAGGCTTTGAAGATTGGTCTCAACCAACTTAGGGTCACCAATTAGCCTCTCGGCTATTCCATTCTGTTCTTTTGGCGTGAAGGAGTAACAAACATGCATCCATGCGACCATCGATTCATTCATACATACATGCTCACAAAATTCTCTTGGAAGGTAGGAAAGAATAAGACGACGGTAGACTTTTTATCAACATACCTACCACCTCCACCTACCTATACCTATACATACCTCAACGGCGGGTGAAGCCGCTGGCGAAAATTATTAATAAATTAAGTACATATAAGTATTATTGTGTAACACAGTGTTTCCCAAACATTATTCTCGGTCCGGAGATTTTCACTTTGCCCCTTGCCCCACTTAATACTGCTAAGCCTAAGCTTCCATTAGTAAAATAATACACATTTATTAAAGGTAAATACTACATACTTACATAGATAAGTACCCGTTAAGGAGTTATTAAGGAAACGCCAAGATATCTCGTAATAAGACATGTTTTTTACAGCCAGTAATTTATTAATGCGGTAGTTTAATGAGAAGCAATTTATCAATTAAATTCTACTGCAGAGTTTGGGAAACGTGAAATTCGTTTGCAAGAGAATTAGAATTATTAGCCGTTTCATATTTCAAATTACTTAACTCGATTAATTATTTTATAAATCTATATTAATATTGTAAAGAGGAAATATTTGATTGTTTGTTTGAGGGGAATAAGCTCCTTTGTATGATTACAAAGGAGCTTATTCCCCTTTTTTTTTAAAGGAGATTATTCCCCTTTATTTTTATCATTAAAAAACTTCAAATGCCACCAAAAAGTGAAATACAAAAAAAACTATCATTGTCGACGTAATCGCAAGTAGTTAAAGATCTACGCGTTATTAAAGATAACTCAAAAACTATTAGATGTCGCTGAAAGTCACATAAAGCTACGAAACAATTATCAATTCTTAAATAAAATTTCATTAAAAAAACAATTCAAAATCAGTCCGATCAGTAAACAGTACTGAGGTAACATACATATATAAGAAAAAAATAAAAAATTTAAGAATAAAATAAAAGAAAAAAATACACACGAATTGATTACCTCCTCCATTTTTTGAAGTCGCAAAAAATTTGTATCCTACATTATTTCTGGGTATATACTATGGTCTGAGCATATACTATGGGTGGTAATTTCGAAAACATTAGGAGTCCATGAAAACTTCGTTAATGTAATGTAACGTGTGAAAAAATAGAAAAAAAACTTATTTCGATTACGCTGCGAAAGTTATTGACAATAGACCATAATTATGTGCTGCAGTTTTATAGAGGACAACGGTATCTACAAATATCATATCTAACTATTACATATTACATTATATTATATCTAACTATTACAGCTACGTCACAATAACTACTTTTTTCAGGTAACTGGTTCTTCTAAAGCGAAACGAGGGATGTTCCTAGTTTAAAAATAAAGTTGTTATTTTTAAGTGGTTACCATTACTGTTACGTTAAGTAGTGACAATTCTTGGCATGATAAACATATATATAGCTTTCTAAGTTATCCCGCGACTTCGTCCACGTGGTACAGTAATATTGTAAATTGTAATTTTTGACTCTTCTAATTCAAAAGTTTGCTACACCGGCAATGCTACACCGAACAATGGACACACCGCGTTCACCTGAAATTGCGGATTCATGATATACATATATAACTGATATATAATTCTTGGTGTATTCTAAGTTGAAGAGAGAGAACCAAATAAATAATTAAATTAAATTAATAAATCATAAACGTCCCGCGAATTTTATACGAAACCCTAAAATTTACTAAATGTTTCTATTTTGTTTTACCTGCAACAGAATTCGGTTACATTTTATAACCTACCTTAGGGTAATTTTTATGTGAATAAGTTAAATATCAAAAAGTAAGAATATAAAGATTAAATTAAAAGCTACGAATAGCGTATTTAAATTTATTACTAAGTTACGAAAATAATAAAATAACAGCAGTTTTAATTCACTCACAAAAGGTTGTTTTATTTCAAATGTAACCTACATTTTAATTCGTACATAGTTTTTTTGAATATCCCAAGAACATTCAGTAGTTTCATATAATTTTCAAGCTGAATATTTTCCTTTCGTTTTAAAACTAGGAATTTTCGTTGTAACCACAATTTTGACGTGAGTAAATTTGCATACCCTCAGAGTATAGTTCTCTTTATACGAGAGGAGAAATAAGGCGAATCTAGCATCACAGTCACCATTCGCAATGAGATCGTGACGAATATTCAGGGCTGGCGTTTTGGACTTAAAACTTGGGAATGGAACTTTAGGATGTCAGGACTGGCAAAATGACATATCTTCGCTTATGGACATTAAACTATACTCTTTTATTCATCATAATTGCAACCTGTCCCACTGCTGGGCCCAAGCCCATCTCCAAGGAGATCCAAATCTCCTCTCGCAATTGAGGGGTACAGGCCATAGTCCACCACGCTGGCAAAGTGCCGATTAATGGACTTCACACACCTTCGAGAACTCCATGAAAAAACCCTCAGGTGTATGAGCTGCCTCACGATGTTTTCCTTCACCGTAGCAAGTGATAATTAACTTTTGATACATAGTTTTGAAAATTAAAAGTGCGAGCTGCAGGATTTGATCCCAGGCCCTTCCGTTTGAGAGACCAACGTTCACTGGGCTGTCAGTCATCAGCTCAGTGCTCATAAGTCCTAATGTTAAAGAAATGATAGGACTACTAAACCATATAACTGGAGTGCCAGCCCTGAAGGCACGTTCATTTGTATCTGTCTAACCGCGCGTAGCTGGGACGTGATAATGCATTTTTTATTAACTTTTTACTTATTTTGCACACCGTACACAATACACACTACACGTAGCTTTAATTATGACCCTTTCTAAAATAATATTTTACAGCACGTTTATTTTAGTGGAGAGAATTACCTGTAAGAAACGCCGTTTCTAACTACAGTACATATGATAGCTTAACGTTTTAAAATGGACGGGTGCCCCAACGGGTGGGTCTATACGTATACTCTGTGCAAATTCGATCTGGAATGTTTAATAACATACCGTTGCCTAGCAACCTGTGACAAACAGGAGAATTAAACTTTTTGTTATTTTTTCAGTTGTGAACTCTTTTGTACCATTACGTTTTTAAAAACTTTTACTCGAAAAAATATGCTATTTGCTTGTGCGACAAATGCATAAAGTGTATTAAAAAGAAAATCCATAAATTCTAAAAGTATAAATCAAAAAACTTCAACAGGTTGAAAGGTTGACAACTCCTTCATAAAATTAAGAGTATAAATTTGTGAATGATGTTATATGTTGTAACTTTCTTGTGTGACTTTTATGACTACATTTATTTGTAGTTTGTACTTGTTTTTTGATCAATACTTGGTTTAATAACTAATTTTCCAAAATATAATGAGTAGTTTAGTGGAAAAAATTCTACTATTTAAGTTAGTGAAAACCCTACAAAAGATTTTATATAGTTTGTTTACATTTATTCCGGATCAAAGTTGCACCGAGTATAGATTCGAATCGCGTGCTGTCATTTCTGTGATTTCCACAAAAAGTTATAGAAGGTGTGTGAAATTGAAATTTCTGCACTTGGCGAGTGGTATATCGAATCGTTGATCGAAGAAAAGAAATTTGTACTTCGTATCTGTTACATTCAGGAAAAACGGGACTCATATGTATGTATATAATACTAGAGAAACGTTTTATATTATATGGTTGCTAGGCAACAATAGTAAAGATTATTTTCGAATCGTGGCCAAGGTACACACTACTATGTCGTTTATTATTGTTTTTACATAGATAAGAAGTGTAATATTCCATAACTTCGTGCAAAAACATCGCGCGCAATAAACAATACATGAACGTCACTACAAGTCATACCACAAAGTGCGTATTAAAATATTCATTTCCAAGGAGTAATGTCGTAGCGGGGGAGTGTTCCGCCCATTTTTATAAATATATACAGGGTTACAGGTAATGTCAACCAATTTCTGTTAAGAGCGCGTAGTAGGGGTCAAAACAACAAACCAAATAAGAAAAATAAAAAATTATACGCTAAAAAAAAAATTGCAATAACTCTTCAACGGCTAACTTTTGGACATGGTATTATAGGATCAAATCAGTTTGTTTTGACCCCTACTACACGCTCTTAACAGGAATAGGTCGACTTAACCTGTATATTTTTAAATACTTATATTGATATCTACACCCAGATACACAAAACAAAAATTCCTATACATCACAGAAAAGTTTGACCTGTGTGGGAATCGAACCCACGACCTTCGATGTAGCAGTCGGGTTCACTAACCACTAGACCAACCGGCCTGTCAATGTTTACGACTGGTCACAACGCTAGTTACGTCACACGCTAGTAAATTTGGATTCCTAGATCGACTGATAAGTGAGTTTTTATAATTTTTGTTGTTATGTCGCGATAGTTTTATCTTACTACTAGTTAAATGTTTATAGGGTACTTATGTTTCATAAAGGCCCTTATGTTAAAGGGATTTTCACACATATAAAGACTTGAATATGATGAGATATTTTATGTATCTCCGAACTAATTTTAACAACTTTCATCGTTTCGAAGCTTTGGTAAAAAATTAAAATCACAATAGAATACTATAAGACGTATTTGTAAATTGTGGCACTACACAACATTTATGTGCCAGTTCTGTCTACATACATGAATCAAATCAAAATGATAACATTCCGGAATTTGTTCCAACTGCATTATTTAAGATAACGTTTACTGGATTGTGAAATTACGCGCGTCAGGTGTTCGCCGCCATTAAAAAAAGAGCGTTTTTGCCCCGGTTTTTAAAATACCCATTTTTAAATTGATTTTTAAATATAAATAGTATTTTTTTCTTCGAAATACTAATTTGGTATGTTTATTATAACATACAGAATAATTTTATATTACTTAAAAAAAGTACTCAAATAGCGTATTCTAACAATGATGCACCCAACTAAAATAACACACGAATGTGCATTAACATTTTTAGGATGCAGTTGGTATAAGAATTGAGATATGAAAGGCTAATCTGTTGGTTGGCGGCTCAATAGAAGGCAGCATCCCATCGCCGTGTTTAGGTGAAGTGTTTTGCACAAGGCAAGCGCGCGCGCAGCAAAACTGGCGCGCGCGGCCGCCGCCGGGGAGTGCCGCGCGAGACACGGAGCGCGCCGCGGGTGTAACGAGCCGACTGTGATTGTATACTGCTGCGCCAGTGAGAACACGACCGTGATGTATGTCGGTGCCCTACCGCTGCTGCTGCTCCTGCTGGGTATGTCATATAATATAATGTTATATTACCATTATTACGCACCTTCACTTATACATACGCTATTTTATTTTATGATATTTAGTTTATGTCGAACAACAAATATTGTGCCACTATCGTAATCACCGATTAGTCGGCGGCTGAAGTAGTGCCGACTAGTCGGACTCTTACTTTTTATGTTTGCTTATAAATTTTTTGTCCTAATTCACATTTCAAAATATGTAACACTGATTACAAAATAATCATATGACGTGTCGTATTCTTTAGACATTTTCACAGTGGCGCCGTTAATTGAAAAAAGGGGATGATAAGTTTTTGTTTTTTTTTTACCTTTACAATATGTGTATCAAATGAAAGATCGTAAGAGACCATTTCAAAAATATTCATATCAGATAACAAAGTATAACTGTTTTATATTTTTTTTATAGTTTAAATGAGTGCATCACTAAAGACATGATACACATTGAGTAAATGATATTTGTTTATTTTATGTTTTGTTCTGTTAAATGGCTGTGGTTAAAAGTGTTGTAGAAGTAGTTATTATTAAACCAAATTAAATTTAGTTATGGTCGCCACACCGTACCTCGTTATCAATATTGTAAGCTAAAGTTTTACACAAATATATTCTAGAGTCCACGACATGATGTATGAGCGCGTGCGAGTGCGGCGCTCGCGAGGCTCCGAGGCTCCGAGCCGTGTGTTCCGCGAAACTAATCTAATTTGAACAATATGTTTGACAGTAGTTTATACTTTTACTTTACGTTTCTGTTGAGTGTAACTGTTCCAAATAGTTTTCCTTTTAAATTAATAATAGATATATGCTATTGTTATGAGTTTTTGAAATTGTCTGCGCCAACCATTTATCAGTATCTGGTAGAGGAGGGCGGACCGAGCTGGGTTGGGTGTCAAAATGAAAACTTCACATCTCTCACAGAGATTCCTAAATCTAGAATTATCTTTCCATTGTGACTTAGGCAACCTATCCTACCTTCCGAGTAGATTGGAAGTAACTCTAACATACCGACTGTAAGGTTTCTCGATTGTCTAAGGAACCCTATATTTGATTCGTTCTAGCTGAATATCAAGTTTCGATCGTACCAAATATAAGATACAGCACAGATAACGACTATAAGTTGAGCACAGATAAATGGAAGTGGCGCACGCGGTGGCCGATATTTACACAATAAGTTGTTAACAGTACATAACTGTACGGTGTACGGCGTGCGGTGTAAGGTGTACGGTCTACGGCCGTCCACAGCGGGTCACTTCTCCTTTCATCTGGGTCGACACTATTCGATCGCGTAAAAATAAAAGTGAATCGGTCATTGCCATTGTGCAACGACGCGTCGGCCACAAACAAAGTAATGAAGCACATATTTCCAGTTAGATCTCGTAGCCAAATCTTTTGTTGGCCTATTGAAGGCCTTTAGGTTATTCTAGGACTGATTCAGTCGCGTCGGCATCCCATCAGACTAACACTAGTTGTCTTCGGAGCAGAGCGTGTCGGCGTATTGGTAAACATTTGTTCTCCGTATCAACATCGTCAGCAACACATTTATAATAATGTAACTGCTGTAATGTATAACTGAACGCTGAGTGATTCGTCTGTACAGGAAAATATTCAGGAGAAATTATTTTAGTAACGGATAGAACCGAAAACTATTGATTATGTATTTATATGCCTTTGAGTTCGCTAATCTTAGACACGACTGACCTGATTAGAATGCGGTTTTAATTTTTATATTGTGATAGCTTGGATTAAACATAGTGTTCGCATTATTTTAAGTCGAATCACAAATAATATAATGTCAAGTTAGAAATTCTGTCTACGACCCTTAGATCCCGAAGGGAAGTGAGAACACGAAGTTACTGAGTACGAGACTTAGTAAATTGGTAACTGTTAGTGAGTGAGTGACAGGCCACGCGCGACACGCACGACACGCGCAACACGCGCGCCCGGCGGCAGCACGTCGCAATTTCTACCGATTGACCGTTAAGCTTTGAACTGCAGAGATAGTGTTGGGGTACAGGTGGTGGTAGGCTGGTGATGGTAAGGCCGGAGGTCTGTTTAAGTGTGGAAATTTTAAGCCACAAATCATGGTATTATGCTTCTGTCACATGAAAATAAGAAAATTACGAGTAATGTTTCAATTATACTTATTAGAGATGTATAGAGTGTAGATGAAAAACGAAGCGTATTAGATTTTCAGGTTCTCAAAGAGGAAGTAGGTACAATTAGATATTTTAATATGGTCTGTTCATGTCGTATGACGTATTTACTGATAGATTTTCGTGGTGTTCAACTGTGACTGTCACTTGCGCAGTAGGCAGTTGTCGAGGAAACATTCCAGGCTTGGTTGCGTACATTTAAGACGGAGAGAGGGCTGCTCCGGGCTG
The DNA here is from genome assembly GCA_018249125.1 of Asbolis capucinus. Lineage (NCBI taxonomy): Eukaryota > Metazoa > Arthropoda > Insecta > Lepidoptera > Hesperiidae > Asbolis > Asbolis capucinus. The sequence continues at coordinate 8,152 of DWJZ01003801.1, read as the reverse complement.
GTGTTCGTTGTGATGGCTCGCTCGAGCGGGTCGAACGTTGTAACGTGGACCTAAGAGTTATGTCTTGCTTACTAACAAATATGTCGAATCGCGGTTTTGACCGTTGCATTCTCTGACGAGCAGTTCGTTTATCTACAACAGCTTTTGTTGTTCCAAGTCTTCCCGAGGCTTTTTTCTCGCGCTCGATGTAGGTTACAAGCTGGCACGCAATCTTTAAACATATATTAAACGTTACATTTATTTATTAGAATACTATAAGATATTTGGCTATCGACAGCGGCTGTAAATAATGAACAGTGGCCAAGTGCGTCAAATTTTGTATGCCGACGTGGTTGCGGGAGAAATTTCCAATACGTACTGCCTACTAGTAACTCGGCATCCACGTTACTCACTGTATTCTCTGTTCCGTATCCCTGTGAACTCAACGTCTGTTGAGTACTCGATTTATTGTGAACGATGTTACTTGTGCCACTTTAGTTAAGTACCTATTTGGTCGAGTCAGTTACATCGTCTCACAACAGAGGATCTGAGAGCCAGTGGTCTCTCTCTTCTATTTCGGCCTCTGGACCGACTGGCAGACTGTTTACCGTTAGGACGATCATCTGACCGATAATCAACTTCAGCTTCGACTTTCAACAACAACGACAAACTTTCTGGTGGTAAGGATGTGAATGTCCTTCATCTTCTGCAATAGTGATTCGCTCTTCAATAGTACGAGGAGTGGTGTCCCTGGTGAACACGCAGTAGTCGGTGAGCCTGCCGCTTGACGACGGTCTCTGTCGTATGAGCGCTTTCACCCCCTACAACACATTGTAACGCACAAAGTTAGACACTTTGAAATAACAATGAAATATTGCAGTTCTCGGAATAGGTTTTTTTGTACTCCATAATTAAGACAATGACGACTTCAAGCAATTATCCTCTTATGTGAGATCTTTCTCATAATGTAAGCGATTGTTCATTTGTATGTGATATCTCGGGTATGTGCTGGCTGGTGGGGCAGAAATATTGCTCAGTAACATCCTGATAAGGGAATAACAATTTGGCTGATATCAATGGAAGAAATAATTTAAAGAACGATTTGGAAAGGTTCGTTTGAACGGATACTCGGCGACATAACTATACGGGGCATGTTGCTAATGTTTAATATTAGCTAGTGTGGGAGCGGGCCTATGACTGTCAAATAAACAAAATAAACGGAGTCGGTGTGACGGTCAGCTAGCCCGGCTCGGCGGAATGTTGGCGCCGCCGCCGCGTGACGTGAGAGCCATCTAATAGTGCGGCTTACCTACAAGTTAATAATAATATGTGAAGTAGGCGGCACAACGAATAGTAAACTAATAGTCACAATGCTAGTCTCAAACTACGAACCTCACTAGTATAAGTGTAGTATGTGTGTGTCAAATGACTGACATTTATTTTAAATAAAAGAGTCATTTTCAAAACCAAGGTCCAGAACCTGTCTGACCTGACTCTTATCTGATGATCTAAACAGAACGCCAGACAGCTCCAGGATTCAGAAGGCAGAATGCGCTGTGAATGAGAAAATTGGAGTGCATCTGTGTCCAATTAGATCTGTTATAAAGTTGTAAATATTGCAATTTCGTGTGACATCTGAAGACACAGTAGCCGCCGGAGTGTATCACTTGGACCGTCAGTTTTATAAGAGTGACATCTGAAGACACAGTAGCCGCCGGAGTGTATCACTTGGATCGTCATTTTCAATTTGCATACGAACACGTTTTATTGTGGATTATCAGGTTAAGATGTAAATATGTGGGGAGCTGCGGCCAGTGCAGCACGGGGCCGCGGCGCCACAGCAGGTTATGTACGAGGCGACCGGTCCTCGAGCGGCTCGCACCAGCTCACCGCCTATCAAATATAATCTATTATTAGTAAAATCATTAATGGCGCCAGATATTTTATACAGAAAAAATTAGCATCCCGTTGTTCCACTGCAGGTCCCGCCCCCTCCGACGGTGTATACGAGCGTGTTGCTTGCGTTCCTTGTCGTGACCACGTGTAGCGTATGAATGGCTACTAAATAAAAATTATGAATAGGATTTACAATATGCCACGAATTGAAATGTAACTCTGTTCCCCGGGAACTAAATATCTACCATAGCTACATACGGGTCGCTCGACATTTTGTTAATTCATTCAAAATTACAAAATAACACCAACAAAGATATGCAAGTACTACAACGACAGAACGAGCCACGTCACGCGCGTGCCAGTCGGTAGGTCCTAATCTCCTGTCTACAAAAATGCATTGGAAAACACTAGTTGAAAGTTTTTTGGTAATTTTATCAATCACCATATGGATTTGCTGCGGCGTGGTTTTGTGTACATCGAAGTGTTTATAAAATCGAATTTTAAAACATAATTAAACTTCTCATACAACATTTAACAAGTACACATAACGATATATAGTTAGATGTAGCAATATTGTACAAGGAGGTATTGGCCAACGTCACGAGTGAGCTGCGATAGTGTAACATCAGTGTGCAAGTGCAGAAGCCATCACCGTCGGTCACCGCTGACTAAAGTTGGTCCGCGGATATGATGGAATAGATTGAAGTAAACATGTATTATTGTTCGTTATGTGTGTGTAGTGTGTGGCCGGCGGGGGCTGCGCGGTCTGCGGAGGCAATATACAGCGGTATATAAGTACAGAACAATAAACAGACAGTTACAAAGTTATAAACATTAGTAGATACGTACGAGTAGCGTGCTCGGTGTTGGCTAAACCTCTCTGCAAGTTGCCTGAAGCGAAATTCATCCCACCGCGAGCTGAGCCGGCCCGCGTGATGGAGGATGATGTCTCCAGCCAGCTCCAGTTCCGTACAGCAACACACCTCTAATTTAATGTAACAACATTGAGTGGCTTCATGTAACCTTAACTGCCGATGTGAGTCTGGAACTTCCACATTATAGTTAAATGCTGGAGAGTTCCGCGCTTGGCGTCCCTATGTACATAGGTCGGACTCTGTATCTTTGCATGTCTCTGACACATCGAAACGTCGAGCGTACGCTGCCTTATATTCCTTACTAGCTTCCGCCCGCGATCTCGTCCGCATGGAATCGTTACTTTGGGTTAACGATAACTTTAACCCGCGACTTTGTTTCTGTTATACATGATTTTTGCTATAATTTAACCGTTTACGCAGCGCGCGCAGCGGGACCTCTCAATAGGAAAAAGATCCCTCGATATTGAAACATTCTTCTTTGGTGCTCCGCTCCTATTGATCTTAGCGTGATGATATATTCCTCGATAAATGTGCTATCTAATACTGAAAGAATTTTTCAAATCGGCTCAGTAGTTTCTGAGATTAGTGCGTTCAAGCTAACAAACTCTTAGGCTTTGTAATATTAATAAAGATTATTAAAGTTATAATAAACGTTAATAACTATACATTTTAACATGATCGCCGGACACAAGTAGTTGGACTACGGCTAACAACTGTAATTTTTCTTAAATTTCTTATTTTCCAACGATTATAATTGTGACGCTTCATTTGGCTGCCGTTTGTGGGGGAAAATATTGTGCTCATATTTTCTTACGCAAATGTTAACTTAGTATTCTTGTTTATTAAATTATGTTATGTATATACATATGTCACCAAGACACACCAATTAATGTTGATTAAGTTGCCTGTCTCTACGTCACTGAACACTCACCAATGTTGGGTTCAAATATAATACATTATTTAAATAGCATCAAATGAATATTTTTTGAAGTTATACTTCTTTAGGCGCGTTATGAAAAATGAAGAGAGTGAAATTTCAAGATGCGTGTGCATCCGTCACGCAAAATGAACAGGTTGAAGTTGTCTAATAGCCGCGCATTAACTCTCCAAATAATACTACCAAGCAAATAGAACCTCTATTAGTCGCGCATGTTGGCATGCTTGTTATAATAGTGACCCGCAGACGACCACAAAAATACAATATAGACGGACATCGCCGCGTTCCTGGCGTGTATCGACAAAATATCCAATGTCGATTACTGGAAGCAAGCCCGGGAACGCAACCCGACTCTTCGTTCACGACACTCCGGACCTACCATCGGCCGGTGTCACCACAGTGTTTAGTTAGCTATAAGTAATGTGTAATAATTTATGTAGTAATAAAAGTTAATATATAAGAAGTTTTCTCAAGTGTTCCAACATAATTAAAGTTAAGTATCCGTACGTTTTATTTATTGATATAAATTAAAATGTTATTTATCATAATAAATAGTAAATATTGTTAAATTAATAATTTACATTTATTTTATTTTATCATGAATTATTAAATATTAAATTTAGAAATTATAATTATTTCTATAATAAAGAAATGAATTTAATAACAATTATTTGACCGAAATAAGAAGTGAATATTCCATTAAGACAAAAACAAGTATTTAAAAAATGAATAAATCGAAATTGCACTATCTGATTTGTTAAAGAAGTAGGTATGCCTTCTCGCCACGCGCGCGAGTGCACGCGCCACACATACATACATGTTTATACCCATTTTGTTTGAATAAACGGCTTTAAATTATTGCTTGGAAGCCTTTTGTCTCGTTATGGTAAGTATGAATAATTTAATTGAAATATATTGTACAATGTTTGACGCAACCGAGGAAAATATTGATTTTATGCCAAATTTCACTTTTGTTGTTGTTCTAGTACAGTTTTCCATACAAAATGTGATATTAATACCCATAATTATCTTTGTAAACCAAAGGTTTAAAATAAAAAAAAACTACTTGCTTTCAATCTCCCAGCTATAACAACCTCGTCTGCCAGCGTGGGCCATGCCGTCTGATGTCACAGAGAACACGGCGTGCGTTACAGTGCCGGGGAGCCGTCACGCTCCGCGGCGCGGTGCTCGCTCTTTCTTTCCCAACTCATTATTTTCCTAAGAGCGATACAAAAAGTGCCATTACGCGACACTTTCAGTTTCATTACGTTATTTACTATCGGCGAGCTGCGTTCACTGCGTGCCCCAGCGGACACACTGGCATTGGTCACAGGTTAACAACACATGCAGGCTGCTCGACACAATGTCTGCTAGGTTTCATCATATTTGTAGCTATTGAAATGACAAATTCACTATAATATATGCAACATGGCCGACTGCAGGAGCGTCAAAATTACGTTTTGGAAAATATTTTCACTAATACTGACAGTCGCGATATTATCTTAAAACATTATTGAAACAATGGCAGGTGGGCAGCAGCGCCGCGGAACGAGCTGGCGACACACTTGCTCAGCGGGCTGGCCGCGGCCGGCCGGGCCGTTAGCAGCCGGGCCGCTAACTGTATCAAATTTATGTCGGTAACGTGTGGACTATTAGATCTCGCAGTTCCGGTCCACGCTGGGCCAGGCCGCCCGCTGATCCCACTACATTGTCATTTCCGATGGCTTAGTGCTCTATTTTATTTATTTATTTATTGGCCACCATAAACAGTAGTTACATAGAATTACATATTATTGTTAGGCAGTGGTGCTTAAAAGGCGATCTTATCGCTAAATAACGATTTCTTCCAGATAATCAAATTCAAAATTGGAAGATGATAAAGAGACGAGTAGAACTTAAGAAAGAGCGTTGATAGGGTGAACAGTGTAATAATAGACTAGCAGAGAAACAATATATACAGACACATATATATATATATATATATATGTATATACATATCATATACATATGTATATAATACGCATAAAAATGAACATATATAAATACAGATTATTGCATCTATACATACAAATAGAGATGATTCACATACATACATAGACAGCGGTAGTATTTGTCCCGAGCAAAATAACGAAAGGATTAGTCCAAGGCTATTGCGAAGGGTATTGTTCTATGAAGCGCTTTTTGAAACAGTAGAGTGAAGGTGACAGTTTAATATTTATAGGAAGAGCGTTCCAGAGTTGAACCGCGTAGACAGGGGAAGATTTATTAAAGAAGGAAGACGAATGAGAAGGAGTGCTTAAGGGAAGGTTTTCAGCAGAGCGAGGTAACGATTGTGTGATAGGTATCTATACTTACATCTTTCTTTTAAAGGCCGACTTGTGGGACTGAATAGCGACCTTCGATTTGGCTTGAGGCATGAGGCTTGGGTTACGAACGGTGCACGTGAGTTGGGTAATACTACCGTTCACCTTGACAGCTGGTAAATCACAGTTTGGAGATTGTCTGCATATAAGTGACAGAGAGAAGAGAGGTTAAAGCAGATCATGTTAATTAATAACGCGAAGAGAAGAGAAGATAAGATGCTCCCGTGTGGGATGCCGGCACGAATAGTAAACCACGCTGAAAAGCAGTCTCGGAACTGTGTTCGTTGCCGACGACCCAGCGGAGAGCTGCGAAACCAATCAACAGCGAGCAATACACTACTGTCTGTTGTGTATAATTTTATGACCGATTATATTACTATCTCTTAGGCTGGGACGCAGTTTATTATTGTAGGATCAGGAAATTAGCGTTCTTACCTCGGGTGCCCTCGACCTGATAGTGGTCAACACACGGGAGAACATTAACATCCCCGCCGGTCACCGACGACAATACATTAAAACATGACACTACCAACTGTCACACTAGTTAGTGGGAGGATGATGTCACACCTTCTAATGATGTACGCCGGACTGATACTGTGGAGATGATGACGACCGTGCCGAGCGACCAGTCGTCGGCTACCAACATGTGTGGTAGTTGATCGCTGATCTGAGCCCCTTGACACAAGTGGCCAACATGCATCCGATATCATCAATATGAAAAGTGGGCGAGAAAGTAAATTATTTGCTTCTCAAGGCTCCGAAAATCCACCGAGCAACTGACTTCTGCATTTTGTACTGGACCGGCATAGGATTTCAATATTCTGGGCAACTAGTTCAGACTACCTCTAGGTCGCGTGCGGCGTGCAGCGTGCGGCGGCGGCTCGCGGCGGCGGCTCGCGGCGGCGGCTCGCGGCGCGGCATTCCGCGCACTCACTGGGTCAGATGACAACGGTACCTGCACCGGTCCGCACACACACAGACACGCCGCCATTCGACAGCTATCCGACAGCGGAGTTAGGATAAATGATCAGATACCGAGGGTTGCCGAAGAGGCTTTTAAAAAATCTACAATGAGCGATCACTAGCTATTTCCAATATGATAATAATATGTCTGCAAAGTTCCGTATGAAACAAGTGACGTACACAAAAATTTTTGAATGAACATTCAGGATAAGCTGCTACTTTCATGAACAGTCTCACCGGCGACGCTCAATTCTTACTGGAAGCGTTGAAGTGAGCGCGTTTATTTAATGATGCTCTTTATTTAGTGTTTGTTGTTGTAGTCAGAAGTTACAAGCGGTACTATTATAAAACAGGTACATAGTCGACTAAAGCACCAGGGGCCAACATTCCAGAGCAGAGTAGTAGAAACACCATAAAATTCCATCGGTCGCATTTACCGCGAACCCAAGTTAAGCAGGAATCCGGTTCAAAGGAAGCATTCCGGGAGATGGCCGCGGGAAGTTTCGGGTCGGGACTTGCTGAAAGTGTTCCTGAATAAATGAATACAATACACTTTATGATGTGGCGCCCTTTGTACTGCGAGGAGCCGCGCCGGCTGCCCCCAGCTACCTACACAGGCATTCTCTGTGTAACCTCGCCCACACCCCACCACACCCCACCACAACCCGCTTCTCTCGCCAATCTACTCGGTTGATGCACGGGCGACATGTATTACTATTGTAGTTCATTGATTAAAAGCAGCTTCCTTGTGTTACGATATTTTCTCATCTATTTTTATAAGTTTTTGAATGGTCAAAGGTTGATCTGATTTAAGTTGTGTTTAAAGACCATACAAATAGACACTATGTACATATAGTATCTGTAATAGTGTGTATCTGTGTGCGTGTGTGTCAGTAAGCAAGCAGGAGCTCTGTATGTGTGTACCACGGGTGTCTCACAATAAAGGAAGCCGCACGCGATACACAGTACTAGTTGTTGCTACAGTAAATCATTAATTCACTTTAATAATAATGAATACCTAAAGTTTTTACAAGCTCTTATTTAACTTGCAGTGTATGTTTTTATATTTGTTAGGTGTTCGCGTCAAATCTTGCAAGCTTAATTGGACCCACTTCGTGTTACACTACGGAGCTGAAATT